>CAXITT010000375.1:533673-548975 GCA_964033795.1 Lymnaea stagnalis | reverse complement strand
GGTCGACCCGCGGGTAGATTTACTGGTGCTGATGCCAATAGATTTACTGGTTCAAAATGGATGTTTTGATGGCGTGGTCCGAAATAGGAGCGGTGTTGTTAAATGGATGAGAGAGAGATGGGTAGGAGGGTTTTAAAGTCGGCGTTGAAAAAATAAGAAAGCAAAATGGATTTAAATGTCAAATGGTGTAAAAAAAAAAAAAGATAAAGGTGATGAGGTAAACTGATAACCGTCTGAGCGGGACTTTGGAATCAAGATGTAACATGGGGGGAAAGTAATTCTAAGCTGCAACATTATTATCTATCACTATACGCTGATTGCTGTACTGATAGAGCCTTGTTATTTCTCGTTCTGTTGGAGGATTTATCTTACGTTGTTGTTTTCTTTTAAATCTAAGAAAAATGTTTCAAACCCATTGTATACCTAAGACACAGCCGTCAAACCTAGTGTATACCTAAGACACAGCCGTCAAACCCATTGTATACCTAAGACACAGCCGTCAAACTCAATGTATACCTAAGACACAGCCATCAAACCCATTGTATACCTAAGACACAGCTGTTAAACTCAATGTATATCTAAGACACAGCCGTCAAACCTATTGTATACCTAAGACACAGCTGTCAAACTCAATGTATACCTAAGACACAGCCGTCAAACTCAATGTATACCTAAGACACATCCGTCAAACTCAATGTATACCTAAGACACAGCCGTCAAACCCATTGTATACCTAAGACACAGCCGTCAAACTCAATGTATACCTAAGACACAGCCGTCAAACTCAATGTATACCTAAGACACAGCCATCAAACCCATTGTATACCTAAGACACAGCTGTTAAACTCAATGTATACCTAAGACACAGCCATCAAACTCAATGTATACCTAAGACACAAGCGTCAAACCCATTGTATACCTAAGACACAGCCGTCAAACTCAATGTATACCTAAGACACATCCGTCAAACCCATTGTATACCTAAGACACAGCTGTCAAACTCAATGTATACCTAAGACACAGCCGTCAAACTCAATGTATACCTAAGACACAGCCGTCAAACCTAATGTATACCTAAGACACAGCCGTCAAACTCAATGTATACCTAAGACACAGCTGTCAAACCCAATGTATACCTAAGACACAGTCGTCAAACTCAATGTATACCTAAGACACAGCTGTCAAACCCAATGTATACCTAAGACACAGTCGTCAAACTCAATGTATACCTAAGACACAGCTGTCAAACCCAATGTATACCTAAGACACAGCCATCAAACTCAATGTATACCTAAGACACAGCCGTCAAACATAATGTACACCTAAGACACAGCCGTCAAACTCAATGTATACCTAAGACACAGCCATCAAACTCAATTTATACCTAAGACACAGCTGTCAAACCCATTGTATACCTAAGACACAGCCGTCAAACTCAATGTATACCTAAGACACAGCCGTCAAACTCAAGGTATACCTAAGACACAGCCGTCAAACTCAATGTATACCTAAGACACAGACGTCAAACCCATTGTATACCTAAGACACAGCCATCAAACCTAATGTATACCTAAGACACAGCCGTCAAACTCAATGTATACCTAAGACACAGCCGTCAAACCTAATGTATACCTAAGACACAGCCGTCAAACCCAATGTATACCTAAGACACAGCTGTCAAACCCAATGTATACCTAAGACACAGCCGTCAAACCCATTGTATACCTAAGACACAGCCATCAAACTCAATGTATACCTAAGACACAGCTGTAAAACCCAATGTATACCTGAGACACAGCTGTAAAGCCCAATGTATACCTAAGATACAGTTTTCCCATTCAAAATATACCTAAGACACAGTTGTCAGACTCAATGTATACCCAAAACAAAGTTATCAAACTCAATATATACCCAAGACACAGTTATTGTCAAACCCAATGTGTACCCAAATGTATCAGACCAGTGTTTATGCCAAACCACTCCATTGTTTATGACAGACCATTCTTAGTGTTTTACACTAAACATTCTTAGTGTTTAATGTTGATCATTTCTTGTGTTTCATAAAGGCTATTCCTCGCAGCTAATACTGACCATTTCTGGTGTTTAATACTGACCATTCCTGGTGTTTAATACTGACCATTCCCAGCATTAAATCTGACCGTTTCCCAGTATTTCATACTGCCCACTCCCGATGTTCAATACTGTCCGTTCCCGGTGTTTAATGCTGACCAATCCAAGTGTTTATTTCCGACCATTTCTTCTGTCTGGACCGAAGACCCCCCGTGGGGGATGAGATGACCCCGAGGGGGGTACTTAGCCAGCGCCATTTAACAAAGTGTCCGGCCATTAATTATTTGTTTGGTGCTCCCCGTGGCAGGGGCGGCTAATGTGATTGGGTGGGAAGCTTTCATGGGGGCAGCATTAGCAGTGACAGCACGGGGGAGGAAGATGGATGTAAATTAATAGGACTGCGCCAATTTGAAGGCTTTCGGTGGTGAGCTCGCGGAGACTCTCCGATGGAGTAAGCACAGCTGGAAAAAAGAAGGAACAAAATCAACCCTCACGCCATTCCTCGGTCATCGGCTGATTCCAGCCATATTTCACCCAGTTCTCGCCTCCCGTTGTCGTGTCACGAGACTCAGGCTCTTGGTCTTAGAACGTATGTCCGTTTTCATTATCCATGACATGGTCTCTTAGCCTCAATGACTGGAAGTGTGGGGAAGATCATACGATCAGGTTTCGAAATATTTTGTTTTTATTTAAAGTTTATTAATAATATGTGTATTGAAATCAAGTGGGGGTGGAGGGGGGGGGGGGCGGAGCTGCTCAAAAATGTTAATAACCCCTGCTCTATGACCTTTCGTTGCTAACTGTATTTGAATAATGACGAACAAAAATGACGGTAAAATCGGCCATCATTTATAAAAGATTTACGTTTCTAAAAAAAAAAAATTATATATAAATAAAGACGTTTGTGTTATTATAAATATTTATATCAGAGATGTGGATGATGTGAATAATAGCTCAGCTTATAATACGCCGATGGCAAAAAAAAAATGTCCCTCTCCGAAAGACCGCGATAAGCAAAAGGTAGCCTGTCAGACATATGGGTCTAGGAGAGAAGAAGAAGGCGCATCACACATTGTTCACTGGCATGCGTTATGCACGGCCGTGGGAAGGTCTCACGAATTCTCAAAGAAGTCCTCATTGAGGTCAGGTTCAGCTGCTTGGTGGGTGGGTGGGTGGCCGGTCACTTATCTAACGCCACAGCACTTTGACGCCAAATTAGACTTCAGAGGATCAAATGGGTCTCATTGTGTATTATTGCAGGACATCCCAAGTCTGGTGCAATCTAATTCGACTGAATCGACCTTCCTCCTCATCCTCCCCACACACAAACACGGTTTTTAATTTTTTTTTAAAAATGTACTATAAAAATAATAATTGCATAATCTGGAATCACCATATTTATCATTCACCACATTCAGCTGGTCTCCAGCCAGAGGGGATATGTTCAGACTCAAGGTTGAGACAACCCTCTCAGCGATCATTCAAAGCTCTCTCACAGCCTTTAAACGAAAAAGAATAAGGAAATAAGAGAAAACTCATAATTGCATTTAATAATAATAATAATAATAATAATAATAATAATAATAATAATAATAATAATAATAATAATAATAATGATAATAATAACGGCTCTCCTTAACCAAGCCATCCATATGTTCACTAAATGTAAACCGAGCCATCGCCCTCTTTCAAGATTGTACATTACTCAAACTCGTTTTCATTCTCTTAACCTTTTTTTTTTTTATAACTTCTCTTCTCTCCCCCCAACAGCCTGAGAGATACCAAGCGGCAGGTAACTCCCAATCACACAAAGCAGCTTGCAAAGTTCAAAGAAAACAGAGGGAGATAACTCAAGAAGCTCATTTATAACCCTTTATCCCTTTGGGTTCTTAGCCTCATTTTTTTGATGTAGAAGGGAGAGGGCTTCTTTTTTGAACTTCTGTGTTTCTTTGGCTACTGACAGCAAGGCGCAGCCATTGTGGGGGGTCTGATGAATGCAAGGACTCTGTTGAACGTCTTTAATGAGCACCGAGCAACATGGAGCCATTTATCTGCAACTGACAAGTCAATTGTCGGGTGATATATATTCGAAGTAGTTTTTTTTTTCTCCTTATCTTATTATATATTGTGGGAAAAAAATAAAGAAGCTAGATTTCAACACTGCAATACACGAAAAAACTATATTACATTATCTAATGAGGATTTTGATAACTGAAAAAGTCTTTACAGTGAATAAGATCACATCAATTTAAAACCAGACTGTGTTACGTATCATTTGAAGATTTTTAAAAAACGTAAAATGTGTTGCTTTATTTAAATTTGACCAAATTTTTCTTAGATTTCCGTGTGTTTAGACGTGTTTCTGAAAATAATTCCCAACAAAAATATATATATAAAAAAAAGAAAACAACAAACAAACAAACAAACAAAGAAGCTAGAAGCCTACCATTACAAAGAAATATGCAGGTGCTGGTGTATATTTCCAAACGTTCACGGAATTCCCTTTACTCACGTTGAGTATAGAAGCCCCCCCGCCGATGAAAACTTGGAGCCCCGACCACTGAAGGCGTGTGAATCCATGCAGCTCTTCTTTACCTCCCCCGTCGCTGTTTTCGAACCCATACCGACGGAGGCTGAGGGAGGGGGGAAGAGAGAGAGAGAGAGAGTACCTTGTCGGCGTCGAGTGCTTCATTAGACGTAGCTCTTGTAGGACAGACGAGGGAGAACATTGCGCTTTCACCCGCATTGTTGAAGTTGGAAATATTTGACGGTGTTGTTGTTTTCTTGAAGTCGGGTTGGAGAGTTTACTTTGAGGGTCTACGGTGATCGACGGATATCCGGGAAGAGGCTTGCAATACTGACTCCAGGAAAAGGTGAGTACCTTTCAATTTTAAAAAAAAACAATAATTAAAATATGGTTTTCAAAATAGGTCGTAACCGTGAAACTACGATAGCGTCCTGAAAAGTAAAAACTTAAGTCCGTGGGGTAGTCACTGACTGGATGAAATGCTGTTAGTGCCATCATATATTACAGTTATCTGACTAGCCGCGCCCACTACTTTCAGTAAATAAATAGTTGAGCAAGATGTGTTTGGGCTTAAAGACAAAAGACAAGACAATGGTACACTGCGTTTTCCCTAAATGCACGGCAATCGTAAAAACTTCTGAAATAATTTGATTAAGAATTTTAGGTAATAACAAATCGTAAATAATTGACGCAGATCAAAAGCCCCTTAATATCGAAAGACCCCTTAATGTCGAAAGACCCCTTAATGTCGACAGATCCCTTTAATGTCAAGAGACCCCTTTGATGTCGACAGACCCCTTTAAATTCGACAGACCCTCCTTGATGTCCACTGACCGCTTTAATGACGACTGACCCCTTTAATGTTGACAGAACCCCTAGATGTCAACAGACCCCTTCAATGTCCACAGAACCCCTAGATGTCAACAGATCCCCACTTTAGAAATGAAATTTCGAGGTTTCTAATAAATTTTAGTGAAAATAGCAATTTCTTCACAGTCATTCCTTCTCATATGTTCTATCTACATTGAATTTCAGTGAATGCCTTTCTCTTTGTCGGCACAATAAGACCCACTTCTATCGCCAGCTAATTTGATTTCAAAACTTGTTATTTTCCTAGATGATCCCCTCGATCTGAATATGTAAGAAATCTATAAATCCATGAACGAAGAAACATTCCCGTTTTTTTTCTTTTTTTAAACTGCATTGATAAGACTATCGATCCCGCCCAGCATTAGGTGGATGATGTGATTTTCTACTTTACCGGGCGAGTTAAGTAACTGATGCATGTGTAATCTACAGTTAATGAAGTAATCGATACCCACCCATTAATTTGCCCAGCACGGCCGACCGCATCCCTGGCTATTGAAAAAAAAAGAGTTTTCCCGCCTCACAGACGGAGTCGAATGTTTGCCTTTCGCTTGTGGTGTGTGTATGTGTTTGTGTGTGTGTGTGTGTGTTTGTGTGTGTGTGTGTGTTTCTGTGTGTGTCAATAACCGAGTTCTCTGGAAATGAATGTAGAAAAATAACCTGTCGTACTTTTATTTATTTATTTATTTATATTAATTGTCATTGGATAGTATGAGTGACATGGTGGCCGTTTCGTGTGGCGAAACAATGGCTGTTTCAGACCCTCTAGTGGGATGAAGTTCAAACTCATCTGGAATAAGGAGTTAACCCCCCCCCCCGGCCACACACACACACACATTCACCCCAGTTTGACACAGAACCCAATTTAAGTTCAAACCACACTTCCGACGCCTCTGGTGCCAAGCTGCAATTCCGACGCCTCCGGTGCCAAGCTGCAATTCCTAAGGAGTTAACCCCCCCCCCGCCCACACACACACACACATTCACCCCAGTTTGACACAGAACCCAATTTAAGTTCAAACCACACTTCCGACGCCTCTGGTGCCAAGCTGCAATTCCGACGCCTCTGGTGCCAAGCTGCAATTCCGACGCCTCTGGTGCCAAGCTGCAATTCCGACGCCTCTGGTGCCAAGCTGCAATGGAGTTCTCTTAGATTCTTTAGCTGCGTGGGAACAATAAAATGTGGGAGTTGGGGGGTGGGGTGGGGTTGGGTGAGGGCGGTTCCGCTAACTGAGCCACAGTTGATTCTCCATAAAACATATTGCCGAGCCTTCGTAGCCTCGCTACGGACACTTAACTGGCGAAATTATATAATGTTGGGGAGGGGGAGCAAGACAATGAACTCTACCGTATACTATCGAACTAAAAACCCTTTTTCGTCCCGTAAGCCTCACAGGCATTTGTTTCTCTATCAGTAAGTTTGGATGAATGCTACTGTTGTCCATATCTACACCAGGACCATGAAAACACTGATGAGGTCTGGTGACGAAAACATTTTTACATTTTCAATATCCATGTGAAGGGTTCATTTAAAAAAAAAAAAGCCCCAGTACCATAACAGCAGTCCATTTCAAATGTGTTTGACCTATTTACCATCCGGATATTGGTCCTTATTAAAGAAAATGTCGCTATTATTTAACTTGGTAATATTCAGGTGGGCGTCGAGAGAGAGAGAGAGAGAGAGAGAGAGAGAGAGAGAGAGAGAGAGAGAGAGAGAGAGAGAGAGAGAGAGAGAGAGAGAAAGAGAGAGAGAGAGAGAGAGAAAGGGGGGGGGGGGGGTTCTATTTGAAGAACTCCCGTGGGCCAAGTGACAGTGGATGGCATTAGAGACTTACAACAAAAAAACAGTGGTGGGAATTGGCACGTGATAGACCGTCACGTGATGATGTGGGACGAGAAAGACACAACCAGACCATAATAGTAACAGTGTTGTTTTTTTTTCGTCCCAAAGACGTCTCTTTTAAAACCCGTGTAATCTCTTAATGTCCTATTGATTTGAAAGTAATTTTTCACTGGTCCTTTTAAAGGTGGCATAATAATTAGTATTATTATTATTTATTTATTTACAATACACTCAAATTCTTTTAACTTCGGGAGCCATTTATGAGATTTAAACTACTTGATTGTAACTAAAATCAAGACACCAACGATTTAAATGAGAAAAAAAAAACAAGATTCCTAATATGAGAAAGAACCTTACATCCAGGCTAGAAAGTAATTTATGAGATGTGCATCTTCAAAAATAAAAATGATACAATGGAATGTTGAAGTACTACCCGGGGTCGCGGAGACTACCGGTTTGGTGAATACAGATTGATGTCGTTCGTGAACCTGTTCCATGCAGGCTACTCAATAAAGGTTTATTTCGATCTCATGTAGCCCACGGGCCCTGCTGAAGGCAAGCAATTCATGGCCTCCTGTAGCCCATGGGGTTGCTGAATGAAGGTATTCTCTAGGCTCATGTAGCCCAAGGGTCTGCTGAATTCAGGTTATATCTGGGTTCTTGCAGCCCACGGGCATGCTGGATGCAGGTAATATCTGGGCTCGTGTAGCCCATGGCCCAGCTGAATGCAAGTATTATCTGGGCTCATTGAGCCCACGGGTCTGCTGAATACAAGTAAACTCTTGGATCATGTAGCCCACTGGTCTGCTGAATGCTGATAATGTCTGACGAACACAATACCAGCTTACTCCTGGCTCATGAAATAGAAGATAACTATTGCTTCCATGTCATTATTTGCTCAGTTGACGTAAAAACAGCGTCATTAAAATTTTCTACAGAAAGGATAGCTGTAAAACTTTTTTTAAAAGGTAGATTGCTGCAGATTCAGAAAATTTTAACATTTATATGATATATCCCACTGTGGCCTTTGGTAGAGAGGAGTGGATTAAACCGTAGAACACATGCGTAGATTTGTTCATTCTTTGCTCAGGTAAACCACAGACAATACGAGGATGTTTACAACATAACACTTGATATACTGGCCGACTTCACTTGATATACTGCCCGGCTTCATTTGATATACTGGCCGGCTTCATTTGATATAGTGGCTGGCTTCATTTGATATAGTGGCCGGCTTCATTTGATATACTGACTGGCTTCAGTTGATATACTGGCCGCCTTCACTTGATACACTGACTGGCTTCACTTGATATACTGGCCGACTTCACTTGATATACTAACCGACTTCACTTGATATACTGGCCGACTTCACTTGATATACTGGCCGACTTCAATTGATATACTGGCCGACTTCACTTGATATACTGGCCGACTTCACTTGATATACTGGCTGACTTCACTTGATATACTGGCCGGCCTCACGTGATATACTGGCCGACTTCACTTGATATACCACCACCACGGCTTTAACTTGTTACTCTGATTCAAAACGTCAACATTCTTTGATCCCGTGTAACATTTTGTTGGCGCGACGTCTCGCTAAAACATCTCCCACCCCCTCTCTCCCAATCCTCCCAGTCCCTGTAGACCGGCGAATCATTTTGACAAGGACTTGTCAAATAACAGGCCGATCGTGACAGCGTAGCGTCTGTTTTGAAAAGTTCAGGACGATCCTGGTTCTTTCTCTTTAGTCTTGTTGGCTCATGAGCCAAACCCTTTGAGGCTTTTTTGTGTCTATGTGTGTGTGTGTCTCTCCTCCAGTATCCCCATTGGGCATTGTGCTTACAAATTTTACCTACTACCTGGAAATAAAAGAGTCGGATTCCAGCCATGTTTTCAGGAGTTGGGTATTAAACATGGCTCCAAAGTACAGCGAAAGGTCTGCGTCAGTGCGGTAGTAAATCAATTCAGTCGGACGTCGCCGACGTGGGTTATGCATCAATCATTTACAAAAAAAACGAGATTCATATAGCATAGAAAGTTCCGCCCCCCCCCCCCAATAGTGTTAGCCCGAGGAGGAAAGACCATCTCTGCCTCAGCCGCATTTCCTAGACCAGGTTGTAGAGGCAGTGGGTGCCTTAACTATTGAGCCGTCATTCATGATTCTAGAAGTGCACTTTACGTCAAAGCAAGCCGTCACGTATGATTCTAGTAGTTCACTTTGCGTCAAACCTCTTTCGTCATGTATGATTCTAGTAGTTCACTTTGTGTCAAACCTATTCGTCATGTATGATTCTAGTAGTTCACTTTGCGTCAAACCTATTCGTCATGTATGATTCTAGTAGTTCACTTTGCGTCAAACCTATTCGTTATGTATGATTCTAGCAGTTCACTTTGCGTCAAACCTATCCGTCATGTATGATTCTAGTAGTTCACTTTGCGTCAAACCTATCCGTCATGTATGATTCTAGTAGTTCACTTTGCGTCAAACCTATTCGTCATGTATGATTCTAGTAGTTCACTTTGCGTCAAACCTATCCGTCATGTATGATTCTAGTAGTTCACTTTGCGTCGAACCTAGCCGTCATGTATGATTCTAGTAGTTCACTTTGCGTCAAACCTAGTCGTCATGTATGATTCTAGTAGTTCACTTTGCGTCAAACCTATCCGTCATGTATGATTCTAGTAGTTCACTTTGCGTCAAACCTATCCGTCATGTATGATTCTAGTAGTTCACTTTGCGTCAAACCTATCCGTCATGTATGATTCTAGTAGTTCACTTTGCGTCAAACCTAGCCGTCATGTATGATTCTAGTAGTTCACTTTGCGTCAAACCTAGCCGTCATGTATGATTCTAGTAGTTCACTTTGCGTCAAACCTAGCCGTCATGTATGATTCTAGTAGTTCACTTTGCGTC
The DNA here is from genome assembly GCA_964033795.1 of Lymnaea stagnalis. Taxonomy (NCBI): domain Eukaryota; kingdom Metazoa; phylum Mollusca; class Gastropoda; family Lymnaeidae; genus Lymnaea; species Lymnaea stagnalis. Next base: position 538,751 of record CAXITT010000375.1, on the reverse strand, counting down.
AAACCTAGCCGTCATGTATGATTCTAGTAGTTCACTTTGCGTCAAACCTAGCCGTCATGTATGATTCTAGTAGTTCACTTTGCGTCAAACCTAGCCGTCATGTATGATTCTAGTAGTTCACTTTGCGTCAAACCTAGCCGTCATGTATGATTCTAGTAGTTCACTTTGCGTCAAACCTAGCCGTCATGTATGATTCTAGTAGTTCACTTTGCGTCAAACCTAGCCGTCATGTATGATTCTAGTAGTTCACTTTGCGTCAAACCTAGCCGTCATGTATGATTCTAGTAGTTCACTTTGCGTCAAACCTAGCCGTCATGTATGATTCTAGTAGTTCACTTTGCGTCAAACCTAGCCGTCATGTATGATTCTAGTAGTTCACTTTGCGTCAAACCTAGCCGTCATGTATGATTCTAGTAGTTCACTTTGCGTCAAACCTAGCCGTCATGTATGATTCTAGTAGTTCACTTTGCGTCAAACCTAGCCGTCATGTATGATTCTAGTAGTTCACTTTGCGTCAAACCTAGCCGTCATGTATGATTCTAGTAGTTCACTTTGCGTCAAACCTAGCCGTTATGTATGATTCTAGTAGTTCACTTTGCGTCAAACCTAGCCGTCATGTATGATTCTAGTAGTTCACTTTGCGTCAAACCTAGCCGTTATGTATGATTCTAGTAGTTCACTTTGCGTCAAACCTAGCCGTCATGTATGATTCTAGTAGTTCACTTTGCGTCAAACCTAGCCGTTATGTATGATTCTAGTAGTTCACTTTGCGTCGAACCCATTCGTGAGGCGCGTTGTAGTTTTTTTTTAAAATTTATGTACAGCTCGCACGCTTCTTGTTACGACTCCACTTGATATGTACAGATAGCAGCGTCCTCAAAAGTTTAAGTTTGGTCAAGCGATTGAAAAGTTTGTTGGACCGAATGACAAGTTTGCTGGACCGATTGACAATTTTTCTGGTCCGACTGACAAGTTTGCTGGACTGATTGACAAGTTTGTTGGTCCGAGTGACAAGTTTGCTGGACCGATTGACAAGTTTTTGGGTCCGACTGACAAGTTTGCTGGACCGATTGACAAGTTTGTTGGTCCGACTGACAAGTTTGCTGGATCGATTGACAAGTTTGTTGGTCCGACTGACAATTTTGTTGGACTGATTGACAAGTTGAGATGACCGAAAAACAAGTCTGGTTGACCGATTAAACAAATTTGGTGGACCGCTGGACAAGTTTGTTGGACCGATTGACAAGTTTCTTGGACCTCCCCCCACCACCCCCCCCCCTAAAAAAACAAACTAAAAAAAAAGAAATTTCTTTTAAAACGTCAACCGTTTTTTAAAGCGGCTTCAGTATAAAGAAAATAGTAATGTCCCAGGCGCACTCCCCCGCCCCCCCCCCCTCGCCCAAACTCCACACCCTTTTCCTACGCATCTGGTTTATCGCCATTGTCATACATTTTATAAAGAACCCTTTTACTCTTATCTTGCGAACGCTCCACTGTTTTCCCAGGAGCGGAATCCCAGGGACCTGATGGACACATTTCTTAAAATGAACTTCAGTGTAAGAAGTTGGCGAAAAAAATATAATGATTTAAATGTCTCAATTTAATATCTGTATAGTTTGTAAATTGTTATCTTAAATTGAATTTTAACTGTCAGTGGTTTTTTTAAAAAAATAAACCTGCTATTCTGAAAACGTATACTAACAATTTAATGAAAAAAACATGTACATTGATTTGGAGGTTTACAGTAATCTTATCTCATCTTTTTTTTTTCTTTTTGATTTTCATCACACGCCCACAACCCAATTTAATTAAAAATATTTAATGAATGTACAGCAAGGACACATTATAGGGACTGCTCTATCCTACCAAAGACAATTAGGGACTGGAACGAGCTTCCAAAAAGAACAGTTGAGGCGACAACCCTTACTACATTTGCGCCTATTGCCTCAGGCCTTCTAACTCCTCCACTGAGTAGCCTTTGCAACCAGTCAAATATCCTCTTCAGTAACCAAACATAGAAACATTGCGAATCCCCTCTACATGCATAGGAGCCAGAATGATCAATAAATATATCGTGGGCCCCCCTAATATATAGGAGACAAAGAAGAAAACAAACCCTCCCTCACCCTCCACCCACCCAAAAATGCAACCCTCTACTTTTAAGCTTCCGAAACTTAAAAAGTAAAATATTCTTTTGAGTCAACCAACTAATGCTCTGTTACAATCTTAGTCCAGAACTTAAAATAGCATAGCTTCTATTCACCAGATGAAACTTTGGAAAATCTCATTTTGGATATTTTACCATAAAAAAAAAGTAAATATTGCGATGATGGCAAGAGGAAAGGGAGAGGGGGCGGGGGGGGGGCAATCAGCCGTGACCATGAAATGAAAGTTCAAAGTTCAGCAGCGATACGCGTGCAATCAATCATTGGTCCCGATAACGCAATATTTTACTGCCCCCCCCCCTATAAATGGCCAGCGCTGGCGGGAAAAAAACATGTATTTAACTTTCTTTTAGTGTGGGCCCTGATGGGGATTACTGCACCTTATCGATTACGTAATAACTTTCCTTGTTGATGTATTGGCTTGGTTAATTTTATTTTTTTAGGGTGGTGGATTTGGTCTTCGATTTTGTATCCTTTACACTGCGTGGGGGGGGGGGGGGGGGTGTGGGCAGAAGAGTCAGATGATGCATTTATTATAGTACTATTATCCTATAATATTTTCAAGTCAAGCTAACTTTTTTTAATCTTTTTTTTCTTTGAATTTCAACTAAACTAAAATGTTCGCATTAATCTATTTCGATCATGAACGACTGGAACAGTGAAAGACAGTCAGTGACTTTAGGATATTTTGACCAGTCCACCAAACTAAATGGAATAAATAGTTTGAAGGAAGAGTCAACCTTGCATTTAAACATCGTTGCTTTTTCTATGCTCATATTCTTTAAGCTATCCACATCAAAGGGCAGCCAGAGAGCTAACGGTCATACAAATCCCCTGTCATTTGATAGCGATTACCAGTAGACACAATTTTAAACCATAATTTCCAACCATCTTTGCCCTTGCTTGTGCCCTAATTGCACCGAGGCTGACCAGCTTAATGAACTCATGTTCTTTTCGCGTGTACTTCAGTGACTGACATGGTTTTGGTCCCATCACTCAATTTTTTGTTTTAAAAATCCTTGAAGAATTTGCTGCGATATTTTTGTCCGTTTTTTGGGTGGTTTTTTTTGTTTGTTTTTTTTGTCAAAGGAAATGTTGAGTGGACATTGAACACTCGCAACAGAACGAGCAGCTGCCAAATCCGGTATTTATAGCGATGGCTTTCATCTCTTCTCACATCGTAGCTGAGATGCCCTGTGAAAAAAAAAATCATCAATGGCCATGATAATTGGTGAGCCGTTGATAGATCTTTAAATAGACCATGACGCTTGACATTATCTATACGTCTTTGATGCTGTGGATAACGCATATTCTACCGCGTCCGTCAAACCAATTGTTTTAATATTTGAAATGCATGTTCTGCAATAATTTTATTGTGGGATATGTATGAATAAAAATTTCAGTTCCCAACTGAGTTGTTAAATGATATCATACAAATGATCAACGATATATTCTCACAAACAAAATATTTACAGTCATTGATAAATGTGCATGACATATTTCTTTCTCATCATTAAAATATTAAAAAATGTTTTACAACCTTAAAATACAAACTGCTACATTTTTTTTTTTTTTTTTTTTTTTTTTTTTTATTTTTAAAAAAATTTTTTTCTTTTTTTAAAATACAAACTGCTACATTTTTTTTTTTTTTTTTTTTTTTTTTTAAATTTTAAAAAAAACTTTTGCCTTTTTAAAAAAATTTTTTTTAATTTAAAAAAAATTTTGGACCCCCCCTTGGGGGGGAAAAAAACAACGTTTTTTTTTATAAATTAAATTTGGAAATGGTTTTTTGTTTCACTTTTTTTTTTTTTTTTTTTTTTTTTTTTTTAAATTTCAACAAAAGCTATTGCCTTTTTAAAATACATTTCTCTAATCTAAAACAAATTGTGGACCTCGCCGTGTGGGGGAAAAAAACAACGTCTTTTGTTAATAATTAAATTTGGAAATGGTTTTTTGATTCACTGCTTTTTTTTCCAAATATATTTTTAAAACACAGCTCTACAAGAACATGTATAAGATTATAAAGTTATGATTTATAAAAACTTTATAAAACCGTTAACCGTTTGTATAGTATGATATAAGAAATAATAATAATAATAATAATAAGAGGTCTTATATAGTTAACAGTGAGAAATATAAAATATTATTTTAAAATATCAGCATGTGCGGAGGAAAAAGTTACAAAATACCCGTCAATAAGTCAAAAGGATCCTTCAAAAAAATAATAAAAAATAAGAAACAAATTATTTGATAATCAGTGACGTAGCTAGGGTCTGTTGACGGGGGCGGGCCGAAAATGTTAATCCCCCCTCCTCCTTTTTTTTAAACGAAAGAAAAAAGGCAGTTGGTTGAAAATGCCACCCCCCCCCCTTTATCAATAGAATAAAGTGCCGCCCGAGAATGACCGCCCCCCTCAGCTTCCTATGCCACTGATGAGTTAGAATTGCTCCCGGTTACCATGAGCCAGTTTGCACTACACGTCGAGCCAAATGGTAAGATGGTATTGACACGTCACAACACTGGGATCGCAGGCAATTTTGTGAGGTTTAAAGCCTTGTTATTTGAAGCATCGTTCTGCGAGATGCGCAAAAGGCCGGGACAAAGTGGCCATGTCAGGGGGTACTGTTTTGGTCGTGTCAGGTGGGCTTTTTGGCCTTGTCAGGTCAGGTGGGCTTGTTTGGCCTTGTCAGGTCAGGTGGGCTGTTTGGCCTTGTCAGATCAGGTGGGCTGTTTGGCCTTGTCAGGTCAGGTGGGCTGTTTGGCCTTGTCAGGTCAGGTGGGCTGTTTGGCCTTGTCAGGTCAGATGGGCTGTTTGGCCTTGTCAGGTCAGTTGGGCTGTTTGGCCTTGTCAGGTCAGGTGGGCAGTTTGGACTTGTCAGGTCAGCTGGGACGTTTGGCCTTGTCAGGTCAGGT
>CAXITT010000375.1:517650-529093 GCA_964033795.1 Lymnaea stagnalis | reverse complement strand
TAACACACCCTTCATGCCCCTAACACACCCCTCATGCCCCTAACACACCCCTCATGCCCCTAACACACCCTTCATACCCATAACACACCCTTCATGCCCCTAACACACCCTTCATGCCCCTAACACACCCTTCATACCCCTAACACACCCTTCATGCCCCTAACACACCCTTCATGCCCCTAACACACCCTTCATACCCATAACACACCCTTCATACCCCTAACACAACCTTCATGCCCCTAACACACCATTCATACCCCTAACACACCCTTCAAGCCCCTAAAACACCCTTCATGCCCCTAACACACCCTTCGTGACTTTTTTTTCCGATTACTTTTTTCCCGGTGACTTTTTTTCCGCTCACCTCATATCCTGACACACCCCTTATACCCCCAGCTCAGCCTCTGCAATCCTATCACACCCGCTCTTCCTACCTAGATACCAACCAACTCCCTTGCCAGGTCACCTTAACCCCTTCCTACCACCACCCCCACCTGCACAAACAAACCCACACACACCAGTAAGTCTGTTGTTTGATTTTCACCAGCCCATTGCGTGATTCTGTCCAACTAGTGTAATCACACCCTCCCCCACCCCACCCCCGCGTTCCCTTCAAAATTTCCTCCGCCCTACGCCCTCACCGCCCTTAAAAATCCCTCGTCTTTATCATGTCCTACGATCGAAGTAAAATAACCTATGATCGTAGCCTGTATTGGTTCACAGCAGGCGCCCTTGCCTCACAACCCAAAAGAACTAACATGATTCGGGACCAGTGTTTTTTTGTTGTTTTTTTTGAAGAGTCATTAAAAACAAAACTAAAAAACAATTCTAAACTAAACATTAAGTACCTCAACGGCTTACAAATCAAATAAAATCTGATGTTTGTAAAGATGCTCGCTGACAGACCAATACAGCGAGGTTGAAGAATGGCTCTTAATATCGGTTCAAGTGGTTGCATGTGAGTAGAGTTTAAGAGATGCTCGCTGACAGACCAATACAACGAGGTTGAAGAATGGCTCTTAATATCGGTTCAAGTGGCTGCATGTGAGTAGAGTTTAAGAGATGCTCGCTGACAGACCAATACAACGAGGTTGAAGAATGGCTCTTAATATCGGTTTAAGTGGTTGCATGTGAGTAGAGTTTAAGAGATGCTCGCTGACAGACCAATACAACGAGGTTGAAGAATGGCTCTTAATATCGGTTCAAGTGGTTGCATGTGAGTAGAGTTTAAGAGATGCTCGCTGACAGACCAATACAACGAGGTTGAAGAATGGCTCTTAATATCGGTTCAAGTGGTTGCATGTGAGTAGAGTTTAAGAGATGCTCGCTGACAGACCAATACAACGAGGTTGAAGAATGGCTCTTAATATCGGTTCAAGTGGTTGCATGTGAGTAGAGTTTAAGAGATGCTCGCTGACAGACCAATACAACGAGGTTGAAGAATGGCTCTTAATATCGGTTCAAGTGGTTGCATGTGAGTAGAGTTTAAGAGATGCTCGCTGACAGACCAATACAACGAGGTTGAAGAATGGCTCTTAATATCGGTTCAAGTGGTTGCATGTGAGTAGAGTTTAAGAGATGCTCGCTGACAGACCAATACAACGAGGTTGAAGAATGGCTCTTAATATCGGTTCAAGTGGTTGCATGTGAGTAGAGTTTAAGAGATGCTCGCTGACAGACCAATACAACGAGGTTGAAGAATGGCTCTTAATATCGGTTCAAGTGGTTGCATGTGAGTAGAGTTTAAGAGATGCTCGCTGACAGACCAATACAACGAGGTTGAAGAATGGCTCTTAATATCGGTTCAAGTGGTTGCATGTGAGTAGAGTTTAAGAGATGCTCGCTGACAGACCAATACAACGAGGTTGAAGAATGGCTCTTAATATCGGTTCAAGTGGTTGCATGTGAGTAGAGTTTAAGAGATGCTCGCTGACAGACCAATACAACGAGGTTGAAGAATGGCTCTTAATATCGGTTCAAGTGGTTGCATGTGAGTAGAGTTTAAGAGATGCTCGCTGACAGACCAATACAACGAGGTTGAAGAATGGCTCTTAATATCGGTTCAAGTGGTTGCATGTGAGTAGAGTTTAAGAGATGCTCGCTGACAGACCAATACAACGAGGTTGAAGAATGGCTCTTAATATCGGTTCAAGTGGTTGCATGTGAGTAGAGTTTAAGAGATGCTCGCTGACAGACCAATACAACGAGGTTGAAGAATGGCTCTTAATATCGGTTCAAGTGGTTGCATGTGAGTAGAGATTAAGAGACACGTTTACATAGCGCGAGTAAATCAATTTCCATTTAACAGATAAATATGCTACATGGATTTTGTTGGGACCCAATGAAGAACAAGGAACTGAAAATTTAACAAAACAACTAGGGCATTAACATGTGTAAAAAGTGAGCAGATATTTTTTTTAAAAATTATAATATATATTTAAATGATACGTTTGTACTGCATCAGCACAGAAAAAATGGTTCGTGTCGAAGATGAACACGACTGTTACAGACAGCGATAGTCATTTTTCATCATAGGCTATCATCATCAAAATCATCGTCATCAACATCATCATCATCATCGTCATCATAATCATCATCATCATAATCATCATCGTCATCATCGTCATCATAATCATCATCATCATAATAATAATCATCATCATCATCGTCATCATAATCATCATCATCATAATCATCATCATCATCATAATGTCCCTTGGTCCTTGAACCGTTGGGGTGCCAACGATGACATAAAAACTATCCTTCTCCATTCCTCTCTGTTTTCTGCACTTCGTACAACATCGCCTAGTTTTAGTCCACTCCACTCTTTATTGTTGTCTTTCCATCATTTTAGGCTATAGAATGGTTAAATTAGATGCCCCTTCCCTTGGCAGAATCACTTGCCACATGCCTTGACAGAATCAGCTTCTCATTGCCTCGAATGAATCTATTGCCCCTTGCTTTGGCAGAACCAGTTGCTCCTTGCCTTGACTGAAACACGCGCCCCTTGACTTCCCTAAATTATTTGCCCCATGCCTTGGCAGAATATGTTGTCCCTTTTCTTTGCTGAATGAGTTGCCCCTACCGCAACTGAATCAGTTGCCCTTGCCCCCGCTGAACAAACAGATTATTCGTGTCAGCGTCTTCACACCGTTCATGAACTTTTTCTTTTGTTACGACACGAGAACATAAAATATCAATCATTGATTTGCTGCCCCGCATGTAGGTCACGGCAGTGGACTTCAGACGTGTCACGAGAAGCTCCCTTAACTACGGGAAAATTGTCAATTTGAGCGGCCCCACTATGACAGCCCCACATTCTGGATATCTCCAATCGACTACACGTCGTGGTGAGCTCATATCTGAGACAGTCTGTCAAATTAAATCCACGACGGATCTGGGGAAACTAAGAGATGGGAACCTCTGGATAGTGAAAAAAAGACCTAGTTGGTGTGTGGAGATTTTATGGAAGGTCGGACTGCAATGGTAAAAATAGAGCAAAGGCGAATAGTATTTTATTTCAGTACTATTTTCGATAGGGTCCATTCAGGTTTGACCAGTGGTCGGAAAATTATGGTTCAAGAGCAGCATGCGGCTCTTTAGCGACCTGGGTAGGATTCGGCCAGTCAGCCAGAAATTGGTTTTGACTTTTAAAAAAATATGGTTCTTGACAGGTTCTTGAGAAAAAGAAATTTGGCTCTCAATGTTTGTTTTTTTTAAATTGTCCTGCTGCTGATGTTTGGCTCTTTTGACTAATGAGTTTTCCAGGCGATTGGGTTAGCCTTTTGTGATGGTAGGTTCTGACTGAGATCTAGATTTTTTCTTAACTACTTTCATCGTCTTAGTTATCTTCTTGTCAATTCATTAGTGGTACTCTGGATGAAGGGATATTTATAATAACACCACCGATGACTATTGACCATTGAAGATCCTGTCTGATTTTTTTTTTTTAATCGATCTGAAAATTTGCTACAGAAGTTTGACATTGACTTGACAAGGAATGACGAATAGTTAAAAAAATGTCAGCTGCAGTCATAGATATCCCGCTCAAAGCACTTTAGGAAATCAAAACTTTTTCATCAGGAGCATAAAAAGATTAAATCAAGTGTGCCTAACAAATGGCAGCATAAAGCTCGTCAATCGCGCACTGAAAAGTTTGTAACCTCAAAAAACAATATAATCAAATACTCATCTACCAATGTAAGTATGTTTGGTTCGCCGCAGCGTATTGGTTGCGAAGATTGCCTCTCGACTTAGAGGTCTCTGATTCTATTCCGTGGTATGGATATTACTATTCATTACAATATCATTATACCAAGGAACCTGTGTTATAACTATTATACAAAGTCATTATAAAAAGGATTCGATTATTTATAACTTTAGTTCAATCGTTACTTCCAATGCCTAGAAACACGGTTTCTTGGAAATATTAGTCATGAAGTTTCGTTTACACATTTTAACATTGTGTAACACATACCCCAGTTTAAGAACAACTGTGTTTAAGGGAAAGAATGGGAAAAATGCCACACCACATCAAGGGACAAAAAAGAAAGCAAGAAATCTACATTAGCTACGATCTTCTTAAGTCCGGTGTTGTTACAAGTTCAGAGCATTGTAAACCCACTGACATGCCAAAGTTCAGGACATTGTCAGCCCACTGTCGTGCCAGAGATCAGGACATTGTAATAACTCTATCATGCTAGTGTTCAGGACATTGTCAGATCACTGTCATGCCAGAGTTCAGGACATTGTCAGCCCACTGTCATGACAGAAAAGAGGCCAAGATCCAAGCTCGAACTTATTTTTTTTCTGTTGTTACATCGATGGGGGATTAAAGGACAACTCTACGATGCGGAAGAGAACAGCGGTGAGGAATTTAAGTGAAGAAGGGAAGAGTTAAAAGCACCCTCCCCCACCCCCCACCCCAACAACTCTGCCTTAGACGGATGAGAAAATGTTCAAGTGGAAGTAAGTATGCGTGAAGTGTGAAGGAAAACGTAACTCTCAGCTCAAGCGATCCGCACTTGATCGGGGAATGAGTACAAGCCGCGGCACCGAGGCCGGGTGTCCAGGTGGGAGTTGATTTATTGTACCGTTACAACCTTTCAACCGTTGGCTTCGCCTAGGGCCGGGGGATGGTGCCAGGTGACATCTGTATGTTTCCATCGGTGTGTGTTTTTTTTTATCTATGTATGATTTTACCAAATTTAATCTGTTTCAAGATTGGGCTCTTGTTATGTATAACATGCTACACCATTTCCCCGTGCGTGAACTTTGCTAGACCTTCAATTAGATTCCTAAGCAGAAGCTCGGTTCACAGATTGGCGGGACTAGTTCTTTTGATCTGTCATGTTTACCAATTAAACATGGTTAGACTGTCTCCTAGTATCTTGTCGAATGATCTCGATTTGTTCTAGAAAGGTCAAAAAATGCTGAGTAGCTTCAGGAAGGCAGGGCTTACGCTGCATATATAAAAGGGATTGACAGACACGGAGAGAGAGAGAGAGAGAGAGAGAGAGAGAGAGAGAGAGATTCAGATAGATATCCTTAACTTTACGAGACAATTGTATTATTCTTTGTGTGCTCATTCGCATTCATCATTCATCATTATTATTTGGCACATTGTACTAATTGTGTACCGGTACAAGATTTTCCAATACTCTGTAAGTTGATGATTTATAATTATATTTCTTTTGTTTTGTTATTGTATTATTAATAAACTAAATCTTACTAATTGTAACTGGCAACTGTTACGACTGGGTGTCGTATTTTTGCTCTTGTATTTCTCTATGGTATCGTCCTTTGTTAGGCACTGTTTGAACCAGCCATAAAATTAAAATAGGAGATTAATTTCTCACAATAGAAGCCAGTGCGTAACGGCTCGTATTAAGATTAACAAAGGAATGGAAAAATACAGTATACAAAGAAAAAGGATACCAAAGCTTATCATATTAGCAATAATCATTTGGATTATATTATTAAGATGAGTTGCTTGATATCAAAACTTGCGTCTCACAATATTCTGCAGTGCTTACTATCACTGTAAAGAATTTGATTATTATCCTTGTAAAATTTTTAACTGCGAACATGGAGAATAGAAATTGAATGACATATAGGTGAGTTTTTTTTTTTATTGATTCCTTATGGTGACACAAACCTGAATTAATTTGATTTCATCCTTCACTATTGCTGATGTATTGGTGCAATAAATAAGAGCCGTGATGGATACATCTGGTGAACTTTCGTTGTCTCTGTAAAAAAACATATCATCCTCTTTAGTATAGAGTATGGTTAGGTAAACGGAGTAGGGTGAGGTACACGGAGTGTGGTTAGGTACACAGAGTATGGCTAGGTACATGGAGGGTGGCTAAGTGCACAGAGTATGGCTAGATTCAGGGATTATGGCTAGGTACTGGGAGTATGCCCGTGTACACGGATAATTTTTAGATACACGGAGTATGGCTAGATACACGGAGTATGGCTAGATACACTATGGCTAGATACACAGAGTATGGCTAGATACACGGAGTATGGCTAGATACACGGAGTATGGCTAGATACACAGAGTATGGTTAAGTACACGGAGAATGCCTAGGTACACGGAGTATGGGACAGAAGGAGCAACAAAGGAGTATTCCTAGTCTTAGTAAACACGAGGTGGCAAGTGTAGATCCCAGACTGAATAACATACAAGATTTATTGAACAAAAAAGAAACAAACAAAAGATAAAATCCTGAAAAGATGGATCCACAACAACACAAGTAACAAGCACATACAAATAGCAGTCAAGAATCAAGTATAATATATGAGGTGCTGCTTTCAAGCCATGTGGAATAAATCATTTGGCAAAGTGCAACCTGGGTATGGACACAGACATCTACTTGGGTCGACAAATGGACACACGGAAAGACGAAGACAAACGACACAGGTCCGCTGGAAACACAGACATCCCAGTGTTCAAATATTCATTCTATTTGACGAATCCCCCCCCCCCCATTTTTCGTCAGTCGTGTGCTTCATTTTCGTCAGTCGTGCGCCCGATTTTCATCACCGTTAGAATCGCCCACTGTGTTTAAAGAACTCCGCGTTTAAGCTGACAGTGGCTGATCTATGGCTTGATTCATATACGGCTGGCTGCGCTTGTCCACGATCGAAACAAACATGAAACCGTGATTAAACGCGGAAATCGAATCCTCGATATTTGATCTTCACAATATCTCCCTGTGATGTTTTTTTCTTTGTTTTTTTTTTTTTTTTTTTTTTTTTCAAGGACTAGAAAGGCACTTGGGGGGGGGGGAAGAATGGAAGGGGGAGGGGTAGAAGGTATCAGTAATGGTGGCCGGAATTTGGATGGAAAGAAATTTCTTCGACGGTAAATTGATCTACGGAAATTTGATCGAACGGAAATTAGGTCGAATCCTTTTTTCAGTTCACGCGTTAAAATTTTCGTCAAAATTCTTTTTGAACGCACTTTACTATATAATATAGTGAGGGAAAAAAACGTGTTGAAAAAAAAAATTGAAGCAAAATTTTAACGTAAAAACTGAAGAAAAAAAAAAGATTCGACCAAATTTCCGTTCGATCAATTTACCGTCGATCAACGTACCGTCAACGAAATTTCTTTCGATGAAATTTCCGGGTACGATCAGGAATATGAGTGGTGCAGAGTTTGATAACTGGAGGCTATTAAAATTTACATTCTGCTTAATTGGGGGTCAAGGGGGGTACATTGGCAGTGGGGTGTATGGGAGGGTGTCAGCACTACGAACATGGGCAGTGGGGGGTATTGGAGGGTGTGAACACCAGGTGCATGGGAGGGTGTCGACACTACGAACATTGGCAGTGAGCTGGGCAATACGATGTGTATTGTATGGGGAGATTATTGGTTTTAATGGTGTTATGAAACCGGCATTAACAAGGGGACATCACAGCCCAAAGTGGAGATGGGTGTAACTCGGGTTGTCTGTGCTGGGGGGGGGGATATTGACCGCAATCAGTCCACAACTATCCTCCATTGACAGCATTTGACGTTGTGTTGATTGTTGCACAGCGTCGTTGTCATGAGAAATAGGAGGCACATTGAGGTATTCTCAAACTAGAAACATAGCCCGACCCTAGGATCACGCCGTGTTATAAAATATGTTTACGGTTTAGTTTCTTTTTTTTTTTTTTTACTCACGCAAGAATTAAGTTAAATAACAAACAAAACAGAACAATTTTACTTGAAAATTGTTATGTTTATTTCCCCGGTATCTTCTTGGTAGTCAAAAAACATGGTCAGCATTGAACCACCGTTGGAAGGTCTCAAAGACCATAGTTTTTTTAGTTTTTTTTAAATTTTGTAACAGTGCGTCATAGAGTCAACCGTAAGAGAATATAAAGTAATTTTATCAAAGCTAGAGATTACTGCATTAATAATTATCGATTACATTCTCGTGTATGGATGTGGTAATATTGTTAGTAATTTACTCCACTTTCAGGTGTAACAATGATTGATATATCATCCCATTGTTGCAATATTTCATTGACACGCGTGTCCATAACGACAAATGCGAAACTAACCTCTGATCCGCTCACAATGCACGATAGTGTGCCGTGCAATCACCAGCGTTATTGACTGAGTGACACGCATGATCCCTGCAGACGCCCCCCCCCCACCCCACAGAGGCGTAGCGGAGGGTGTTTGGCACCCGGGGTCAAGATTCGCGCCCGGGGACAAGATCCATTTTAAAGCGCCTCCCTTTTCTTTTTTCCAACTCTCAAACCCATTATTTTTACCAATAATATAATATCAAAGCACATGTTGGCGCCCCTAACTACCTTGCGCCCGGGGACATCTGTCCCCCCTGCCCCTCCCTCGCTACGCCTCTGCCCCCCCCCTTATGTGTTTATGGACCGAATCGTGAGTTGAAAGACAATAAAATATAACCGAAAATTGTGTTTGTAGACTATATCACCTGTTTGGGTGGGGTATCATGTGTTTGTAGACTATATCACCTGTTTGGGTGGGGTATCATGTGTTTGTAGACTATATCATGTCTTTGTGGACCATTTCATGTGTTTTTCGACACCATTATGTTTTTTAAACCCATATCATATATTTGTAGACAATAGTATTTGTTTGCGAGACATAACCTGCTTATGCAGACCATAATATTTGTTTGTAGACGACTAGATGTGTTTGTAGATCATAACATATGTTGGTAGACCGTTTTTTGTTTGATGTTTAGTATCGTATCCGGAAATTTGATCGAGAGAAATTTCGTCGACGGTAAATTGATCGACGGTAATTTGATCGAACGAAAATTTGGTAGAATTTTTTTTCCTTTTTTTACATTAAAATTTCGCGTCAAATTTCTTTTTGAACACATTATTTTGTTTTACCATATAGTATAGTACTTTCAAATAGAAATTTGACGAAAATTTTAACGTGTGAACCGAAAAAAAGATTCGACCAAATTTCCGTTGGATCAAATTTCCGTCGATCAATTTACCGTCGACGAAATTTCTTTCGATCAAATTTCCGGTAACCGTTTAATACTAGTATCAAAAAAAAAAAAAAAAAAAAAAAAATGAAAAAAAAAAAAAAATAAAGATTCGACCAAATTTCCGTTGGATCAAATTTCCGTCGATCAATTTACCGTCGACGAAATTTCTTTCAATCAAATTTCCGGTAACCGTTTAAAACTAGTATAAAAAAAAAAAAAAAAAAGAAGAAATGAAAAAAAAAATCAAAACAGATTGTATGAGATCTTCTGATTATCAATCGTTATGACAATCAGTAGACAACCTAGACAATCTCTAGATGATGTAGATATCTTTAACGAAATCTTTCTGGTATAAAAAAACAACTTTTTACTACCTATTACACATTACCTATACCTACAGAAGACCTTATCACTAACTTACCACCACCACCCCCCTCCCCCTCTTTTTTTTTTAAAATAAAATTTTAAAAAAAAAGAAGAGAATTTGAAAGAATGAGACGATAATCTAATGAAAGCTACAGAAAACTCACAGAAAAATTGTCAGGAATATGAAAAACAGTAGTTGTCAACATCCCTAGTGCCGCGACCCTTTAATACAGTTCCTCGTGTTGTGGTGACCCCAGACCATTAAATTATTTTCGTTGTTACTTCATAAATATTAGGATTTCCGATGGTCGTGTAAGAATCGTTCAACCCCCAAATGGGTCGCGACCCACAGGTTGAGAACCGCTGATGTAGAATATGATTGAATACTACCTGTATATATGATTTAAACTAATCACTAAAGAGATTATACAAAAAAAAAATTGCATCCACCATTGCAAAACTATTTTAATTGATAACTACGGTGATTACTAGTCGTATTCCACACGTCCCAATTATCAAGCACTGCGTGTTCCCCACCTAATTTAAAACTATTGAACAATTCGGTGCACGTTCTTTGTTCAGACATTTAAAGGCAGTACGATGAACCAGGAACGCGTGATGACTTCAAGTGATAACCTTCATTTATTTCTCAACGCGATGCGTCATAATCTACCCTTTCTCGTTTTTTTCTCTGTTTGTTCTGTTTTCATAACGAACCTTTGATGTGGCATCGATTCCTGGTTATCAAAAACAAATATAATCAAGCCCATCCGAGGAATAACTACGTGCTCATGTCTATACTCGACCTATGAGTAAAAACCCGGGCGTATTTATCGTGAACTAACAATACCAAAAATAACCATGGATTTTTTGTTACCCCGTTATGAAATAGTGCCCAAGTTTCCGAGTGGAGTAAATTCTGTTGACTTTGCTATTTTTTCGCAATAAAATATGCACCCAAATAGACCATGTCTTGTTGCGGCTACCATTTTGTTGGTGAGGTTATTTTAGTCCTGAACAGCTGTTCGCCATCTTAGATGAACAATGTGTGATGGTCACTGAAAGGTGTTGCAGAGATGAAACTGACGTGTTGACTTCAACGGTGCAGATGGTTTGGTCTTGGACATTACGGGTGATCGCCTAGTCCATTTGGGAGAAAACGGTTGATTTTCAAAGAAACTATTTGCAGATTTAAGCGTTTGGCCGGCACAGTCATCGCGAGAGACGTCCCCCATGACGCTGACGTACATGTGTTAGGATCACTTTATTCCCACGACAACTTGGTGACGCTAAATTTACCAACTGTTCACGCTTCGTATAGGACAAAGGCTCTCAAACTTTTGGAAAATCTGTACCACTTAAATGAGCTTTTAAAAATCTCATTGATTTTTTTTTTTTTTTTTAAATTTTTTAAAAAATATTTGTTTATGTTGATCGCCAACAACACTCTATTATATTAATGTTCTTAAACGTAACAGTTTGAGAATGCCTGATCTAGCACCTTTTTTTTTCGTGTTGTTTTTGCGGTAACTGACTTACAAGGCTAAATTCCATCATTAAGGAATCGTCGCATCCCTGCCCCCCCCCCC
>CAXITT010000375.1:477084-517560 GCA_964033795.1 Lymnaea stagnalis | reverse complement strand
GATTTGTTTGGGGGGGGGGGGGCGCTTCCATCGCGGAGATGTCTTTTCATGGTAGGGGAAAAAAAAAGGCTTGTGAGGAGGGACTGGGAGAGGGAAGGGGGAGGGGTTACAAATATGCAACTCTGGGTCTCAGTGAAAAAACAAAAACATCATTTTAAAGGGAAATAAGTCAATATCCATAAGAATGAGTTATTGTTGCTGGGTTGTTTGCTATATTTTTTCGAGTATACCCCAGAGTCAAATTAGATTAAATTGAAGTTTTATCTTAAACATGTTAAGATGATCATTTGTTGATGGTTCGTTGACAGCGAAATGATAGTAAAATGATACTAAATTGATAGAAATGTGATACTAAAATGAAAAAGACATGATAGTACCATGTCAGTAATGGTAGTATGATACTAAGTTTGAGTCGTAGAAACCTGACAGTTTCGCTGTTAATGTCTTAGCTATTGTCTCCCCCCCCCCCCCATTCGTAACTGTCACTGTCAATCAGTGTTAATGTCTTAGCTATTGTCCCCCCCCCCCCCATTCGTAACTGTCACTGTCAAGCAGTGTTTGAGCGGATCTCTGCTCTACTACATGTAGCGCAGCTCGTATTGAAAAAACAAAAAAACAAAACAAAAAAGAAACTGCTAGTCAAAAATAACTTGATCAGCACCAGGTGCTACCATGGTGTGTCCTCAGCACAAGGTGCTACCATGGTGTGTCCTCAGCACCAGGTGCTACCATGGTGTGTCCTCAGCACAAGGTGCTACCATGGTGTGTCCTCAGCACAAGGTGCTACCATGGTGTGTCCTCAGCACAAGGTGCTACCATGGTGTGTCCTCAGCACCAGGTGCTACCATGGTGTGTCCTCAGCACCAGGTGCTACCATGGTGTGTCCTGAGCACCAGGTGCTACCATGGTGTGTCCTGAGCACCAGTACAGACGCTTACATATCAATGACACAATGCCAAGCTCTACTTTACTGTGGCTCGCCACCAGTGGCTCTCAACTGTGATTATAAAAATAGTTTATTGTTTATCGTTTTAACACGAAATGTTATG
Source organism: Lymnaea stagnalis (assembly GCA_964033795.1). NCBI lineage: Eukaryota > Metazoa > Mollusca > Gastropoda > Lymnaeidae > Lymnaea > Lymnaea stagnalis. The sequence goes on along the minus strand of CAXITT010000375.1, from coordinate 516,511 downwards.
GGAATATGACTTAAAGGCGATTCCTCTGCTTCAAGTTATATATATATATATATTTTTTTTTTTTTTAAATATTTTTTTCATGTCACACTAATTATAAAAAAAGTGCAGACAAATTGTAGAGCTATTTACGGCTATATATTTCATTAGCGTCTCTCAAACACAACCACACACGACCACACACTTCTTTGCTATTTATCTTCACGACAACGTCCTCAAATGTCTCAGAAATCTCTCCCAGCGTGAAGCATCCCTAATTCCCTTGTAACATACGCCCCTGATACTAAAGGGTATCTTCTCTCTTTTTTTTTTTTCCTCCTAGAAACGCTCCTCTCATAGATAATTAATACGTGGATCCAATATGAGAAGATAGCAATTGAAATACGTCACGCGTAGCGTTTATCGCTCGATAACTCGTAGAGGGGGGCAAAAATATCCCCCCCCCCCAACCGTTGCCCGGCAACACGATGGCGATAAAATTCCTGTCATATTTCCCGGCAACTCCATCCGATTCCACCGCTCATTACGCCAGTAATTAAATCGATTATCTCCCATTAGTTTTGTTCTCTGCCACTCTCGAGGCCAACGTCGGGGTTGAAATATAAATTTAGTACCTTATTATCACACAGCGTTGCTCCCCTCTCAAGAACTTTACTGATGGCCTGGAGTAGGAACGAAATGTCCGCACCAATTCGTTTCCTATGTTTTATTTGCACCTAGTTATACTTAGGCCTTGCACTATTTCTTTTAATAAATCTCTTTTTTTTTTTCTTTCTGTAGTTCACTTACCCCACACCCACCCCCCAACTCGCCAACCCCCGGGCCGCCAATTAACATATTTTTTGTGGCCATTTTTCACAACTCTAGCTTTAAGCAAAATATTGTTTTGAAAAGACTGCCAGAAGTCAAGCGCAATTATAATAGAGCAACCCTCTATCATCGTGAGCTGTGACAACGACGTAGTTTATGTATTATACTTGTAGATGTTGTTAAAGTCAAAGTGGCTTGCAATGAATGTCTTCTCAACTCTGCATGCAGCCATGGGGTAATGTAAGGGCATGGTTGACAGCTACTTTTTTTTTTTTTATAGAGCTGCAAATGACACAGCACTGACCATGTAGCGACCAGCAATGACCATACAGTGCCAGCATTGACCATGCAGTGACCAGCAACTACCATAAAGGGAACAGCAATTACCATATAGTGACCATAAAATACCATATAGTGACCAGCAATGACCAGACAGTGCCCAAAATTGACCATTTAGTGACGAGCAAATACCATATAGTGAACAGCAATGACCATACAGTGACCAACATTGACCATATAGTGACCAGCAAATACCATATAAGACCATCAGTGACCATGTAGCGACCAGCCAATACCATACAGTAACCAGCATTGACTATTTAGTGACGAGCCAATACTAAAAAGTGACCAGCAATGGCCATACAGTAACCAGCTAATACCATGTAGTGACCAGAAATGACCATATAGTGACCAGCAAATATTAGAGCGACCAGAAATTACCATATAGTTGCCAGCAATTACCATACAGTGGCCAGCAATGATCATATTGTGTCCAGCTATGACCAAACGGTGACCAGCACTGACCAAACAAAAACCAGCACTGACCATATACTAATATAATCTCATCTTTTAAGTGTACATTTCGGCTGGTAACTGATTACAATTATTTTATATTGTTAAAAAGATGTTTACATCGAAAATGCTCCCCTAAAGAAAAAAGCATTCATTCAACACAACGCGTAAATCTTGAAAGTATTTTTTATCGAAACTCACGTGCACAGTAGACCATGCTCAACGTTTGGAGACAAAGCTAAATGTCACCAGACAAGCAATTAAACAAAATCAAGGTGTCCATTGTTATAAGACACAAACATTCCTTATTGGTGCCGTGGTTGTTAGACATAAACATTCCTCATTGGTGCGGACGCTGAATCCAAAATGAAGTGCGCCCACCCTGTCGTCTAATGACCATCATTTTCTAGCTCGTCAGCGTAGACTTTGTGACCCACTGGGTTGGCTCCTTGATAATCGCATGTTTAAAACACGAGCCGGGGGTCGAGAGGGGGGGGGATCAACTAACCCCGAGACGAGCGAGGAATAAATGACATTCAATCAGTCACGGCGTGGTGCCCTCCCCTTTCAACAGTTCCCAAATAGTTCGTTTCTCGTGTATGACAATCTCATTACTCGGATTATCTCTGGGCAGCGGTTCTCAACTCGCTAATGAAGGCATCACACTTTTTTTTTAAGGAAAATATCACAAATAGTACATTTTCGAGTTTACTGGACATGACTTTATAAAGACAAACATTAAATGCACACACATAGAGATTATTCATATTTCATGGTTTGCTTGCAACTATCAAGTTTCAGATTTATACGTCATTTTGCTGAAGTAGGATTCTTGAAACGAGAGGAAAACCAAGACTTAGGTCCTTGACAATTTTCTTATTGAAACAAATTCTAATAATTTATTATCACTTTTCCTGTGGTCCCCTTTAGAGGAAATAAAACTAGGTTGCTCATGGAAGTAATATAGTGGTAAGTCTTAGCGAAATGAACGGAAGGGGGAAAAAAAACTAGTACCAATCTCATGAATTCTTGAAGACAGTGTGATAAGATTGGGGACGTAGATCTATCAGTTTCTGAACCAAGTCTGTCAGGGAAGACGGAACTCATCTCAATCTATCTTAACTAGAGTCTGTCGACGGTATTTGTTTCTCCTATAATTTTCCAAACCAGTTGTTCTGAAGGAGGGTTGTGTCGGTGGAAAGAAATGGTTCCTCAAGAAACTACTGGGTGATGAAATTAACCCTGTGGTGGGTTGGGTGCTGGGGTTGGGGGGGGGGGGCGTGTCTTCTCGTGGCATTTCCTTGTCTCTATGGCTAGCTCATCACCTGGTTGGTGTTGTTTTTTTTCATTTCTTTGTTTCCCTTTGAATTTACTAGAGTCTAATACTTTGAGATGGTTCTTTTCTTAGACCTCTTGTTCAGTTTTGTCTGAAATCTAAAAAAAAAAAAAAAAAAAATTTTTATTGTAAATACTGCAGTTACCCAAGATGGACGGGAGAGTGTTTCTGTTGCTTTAATTGGGTTATTTCGCACTTCACTGGCTGTTAGAGCATGATATAATCACTGTTTAAATCACTTTTATTACTAACAAAATGAGGTGTCATTGTTTGTGATGGCCGATTTTTGCCCTTAAGCATCACTTGTATTTTTGAATTTTAAAAAAATTTAGTTTCACTTGTAATTTGAAGAAAAAAAAATCTTTTTCTGAAATGTTAATGAAGCCGCTGAAAATGAATGTGTACAGTATCATCAAACGACATGTCCATGTATTGGATAATTACGAGAATCCTATCTTATCTCATCTTATCTTGGACGGCCGGAAATGAAGACGAAGAGGATGCTAAGGATTACATGAGTAACAACTTATCATTTCAATCAGTTAATTATCATTTTTTACTCGTTTATCATTGATAATCTCCCCCACCACAACTTTCCCCTCCTCGTCTTATCAGTTGATAGTCTCTGTATAGCACATCAGCGGCTTTACGCAGCCTCAACATGAACTAGAAGAAAGAAAAAAAAAACTTTCTTTGAATTGTCATTTTACAATCAGGCCGCTTCTCCATATCCATGTGGAGATTTTCACCGGATTAGAGTCATGGCTCCCTCTATGTTCTGTCAGACCGGGCGCAAGCTCTGGTCGCCATAGTCCCGCGATTCTTTTCACAAAAATCATATCCTTAATTAATCCAACCAATCGCATTGAGCCAATCAAATGGTCAAGATGTATTCGGACTGTGAAGGGCCTGGCTAAACTTCTGATCCTCTCCACTCGGGGTAGAAGGTGCTATTCATCTAATCCTTAGCATCCTCTTCGTCTTCATTTCCGCCCGCCCAACAAGATGACCGCCTCATTACTTTGTCTCGTGTAACTCCACAGACTACAATAAATTTCCGATCGGATCTTTAGATACTGGAGTAGAAATAGTCGACTCTCTCGCCCATATTCGCCAAAATATTAGTTTAGTAAATTTAGTCTTGAAGTTTTCATTTTTAGCTTGAAACGTAACGTCTAAATTTATATTCTTTGATACGGGACAAAAATCACTAACATATATCTAAGTTTCGATGTCATTAACATACTTGGTCGTTTATGAGTCATATACAATCTTGGTCAGTATTGAGTCACATACGCATTTTGTCGTTACAGAGTCATTTAACACTAGGTCGTTTTAGTGTGATAAGCATGCTGTGTCGTTTCTGAGTCATATACATGCTTGGTCAAACTGAAATAACACATTCCCTCATCCCTTCACCAAGGTTCATTCCCTATGGCCAGCAGATGGCGCTATTTTGTTATTTTACTCCCCCACAATCCCAGCAGCGTAAACGTGATCCGGCGAGCATCAGCAACAGAGCCAGATCCCCGCTGTCAGACTGACAATGGCGGCCTCTTTCGCATTTCATCAACAGGAGCCGCGCACCGTCTGAAGTTGGCGGACTGATACACCGTCACAAAAGGTAGGATGTCAATGAGAGTAATTTGGTCCCGTTCGCTATGAGACTTCCACTGCCGGGCCAAGATGTACTTTTAATAGAAGCTTAAGCTGGAGAATAATGACTCTTCTGATACCTTCAGACTCTTCTGATACCTTCAGACTCTTCTGATACCTTCAGACTCTTCTGATACCTTCAGATTCTTCTGATACCTCCAGACTCTTCTGATACCTTCAGACTCTTCTGATAACTTCAGACTCTTCTGATAACTTCGAGTACAGGAAACTATCCGTTATTATAAATTTTGCCAAATTTTGGCCTATTGCCCTCTTGTAAAACACATGGTTTTAATCATTGAGACTTGCAGCCTTGTTAACTTTAATTGTTGGTACCATCATCATTGACTTTTCCGTGGTCGTTTGTGGTCGAGAAAAGAATTTTGTACAAAATACATGTCCTCTGCGTCATTTACCCACGTTCCATTCACGTTAACTTTACCACTATTCCTGTTTTATAACACTCAGTCCGCACACTGCAAGGGTAATTTACTTTGATGGGCCCATTGACTCTATGAGTTCAAGTTAAACCCCATGGGCCACAGATGGATATTTGCAGCAATCTATTCTCTGTCATTACATTTTAACAACACTTATTAGATTGTAATGGTCTCATTGGCCTAAAAAAAAGTATATTCGATACGATGTTCAAACTTTATTGCTTTTCTTAAAAGGGGGAAAAAAAAAGATTTTTATATCGTTACCAAAAAAAAAAATGAAGAAATTTTATTTTAGCTGCTTGATAAATATTAGTTGTCTGTTTTAAGTACATACATACATAATTCACACCAAAAAGTTTATATATTTTTTTCCCCACTTTTTCTTGTGTTCCCAAAATTTAAATAATGAAACGTGTACTATCCCTATCAAATCACTTTCTGACCCAAGCCACCTGAATTCATTTCTTTAGCAACGGTTTAGCAACGGTTTAGTCAAACATGTAAAAATAACAAAATAAACCATCATTTTTTTTTTTAATCCAACAATCTCACCCCGCCCACAATCTCACCCCGCCCACAATCTCACCACGCCCACAATCTCACCACGCCCACAATCTCATCTACCATCCACCGCAAAAAAAAATTGTAAAAAACGCAATCCTATTTGCAGTTCTTTGTTATTCCGGTCTCTTATGCGTGTTTACCTGCCACACACCCATGTCCGGCTCCCAGGGGAAAACTGATCATCTATCGTCAACGATAACCCCGAAAGGTTCTGACCCACCCCGCGCTCCCCCCCCCAACCGCTCCTCCTGACGGCTCGTTTTCCCTGTCCCGTCCCGTCCCGGACCTTAATACAACATAGCCTCATCAGCGGCGTGACGCCAGGCTGGGTAGGCAAGGGGTGTGCACGTCGGTGGGGGGGAGGGGGTGGGGAGACTCTTGATTTTGGGGGGGGGGGGAGAAAACGTCAAATCTATCGAGACGTTTATGAACTCGGCTTGTGTGAGCTACGGTTCTCTCAAGGGTGTTTACCCTTATCTCCTTCAATCAATGACCTCTGGACCCACGGAGTTATCCCGCTTGTTTGCCGAGGCAGTGTAAAGACGGAAACTCTATATCTACTGATTTATTACCTCCCCTTTTATGGAGTTGTCATTTTTTAAAGATATTTCTTCGCGCTAGTGGTGGGTGGCGAAAGACTGAAGAGTTCGGTTTTGAAGCGCAGAATTTGTTGTTGTTGTTTGGTTTATTTTGAAGCCCAGAATTTAGTCATTTTAATTGAGCAATCTTTTTCGGAAATATTTAATTGGGGACAGAGATATCATTTCGAACAGAAAATTGAATCCGACATGTGTTAAATAATTTTAGTTCAATTTAACCATAACGCACAACAAATTGGAATGATCCAGGACATGTACCTTAATACGTCAATGTATTCTTTTTAACGATGTGTCTGATTAAATTTTATTAGGAATCTTCTTTTTTATGTCAAGCTAAAAAAAGAAATTGAAATTCTTGACTCCCTATCTTTTTCACTTGAGCCCGCGTTTCCACTTGAAATATCATGAATAGTTATCATTATCATGTCAATGCGTATTGGAAAAGAGTCGTCTGGAGTTCCTATCCTTAGTGGATTCTAGTATTTTGATTGGCCGGAATGAAATTGAGGCCACGCTCTCGCGGATTCCAAAGATAAGTATTCCTGTAATAGAATTGATGTGTTGGAACAGAGTTACGGGAACGAAAAGTATGTGTGTGGAGATGGGGGGGAGGTTGGGGGATAAACTCAAAACTCAATTTAAGCAACTCGAAAGCTTGTTTAAATCGAAATTATCTTTCTGACGGACAAACGATGAAATATCTTGATTTTTATGTTTGGTTTGACCTGAGGGTGTTTTCGTGTGTCTCATTTTTAAATAAAAGTTGTTTAGGGGTAGGAGAATTAAATTACATTTATTTAATGGATTTTGTCGTCGTCACCATCATCTTCAAACTCAAACATCCCAGTCTCACTCTAAATAATGCTAAAACCACTCAATTTTATTTAACGTAATAAGATTTCCCTTGTTTTTTCCGGCTCTAAGCCACTCTGCAAGAGAAATGTCGGTTGATAACATACATTACTTTTCTTGTTTCTGAAACCGAAAACAAACTGCTAAAATCGTAGGGATTAACTAGCCCAAAATTTTTTTAGATGTTGAGTTAAACTTCCCGATTACTTAAAATTCGCTACTGCTGAAACTATTAACAAAGAACGAGGCCATGGACGAAGAGCTTAAAGGGGTTTTTTGTTTTATTTGTTTGTTGTTGTTGTTGTTTGTTTTTTTTTTTGAGGATTCAGGTAATCTCATTAGGAAATCTATTGTTCATGAACTCTCAAAGATTCAATGAAAAATTTTCTCTTTTAGCTAATTCTGTCGACGCCCATTGATTTTTTTCATTGGCTAAAAGTCACCAGTTCAGATACCATTGGTCTTTTTATTCTCTTAAAATGTTTACTTGTATGATCCTCGTCTTCTTAAGTTCGTATCCATATTCAGCCCACCGTTTTCAATGCTCGTGTTGAACTGACTTTAAACAACGAGCCGTCGATCGATCGGAGATAATAGAGTCGTGAAGTCGGAGTCGCAGTTTGTTCGGCTGAACAAGCGATGACGTCAGCGAGCAAACCACCCAAAGGCACTCATCGTGTTATGTTAATACCCAGCAGCCAAATACTCTTGTGTCAAACTCACAAAATGGGCGCTACAAAAATAATGCGGGTCCTTCTTATAGCCGTATAACAAGTAAATGTCATATAACAAATACTATTATTGGTGATGATGTTATAATGAATCCTATCTTAGGTCTTTCCTAGCTCTATTACTGGACTAAACGTATGCATAATTAGGTCACCTTTTACTACGACCATCACACTGCGTTTGTCACTTCAGATTGACACGTCCTGGAATAAATCTCTTAACAGCCCTCTGCCTTTCTCCCAGCCCCTTTTTATCTTAAAAACTGAAGCACTGTCAAAAGCACGTCAAATACACCTATTAACAAAGTTTCTTAGCTTAAACAATTTGGCACCGAAGTTCCAACCAAACACATTGTCACTAAACAAACAAAAAATTAAACATTTGTTCTTTGTTCCCCACCACAGTTATTTGTGGGGCAGTGACCTCATTTTTCAGAGTAGAATTATTCCAAAACGCAGATCCGACTCAATAAAATACGACAGCACATCACTGCCATGTGTCTGAGTAGCTCTTATGAAGGTGCGATAGGCTTATAAGCAATAGCAGGTACTCCGGTTTCAGGGCCAGACGAAGACCACCGGGGAAACCCGTGTTAAGGACACTCCAAAAGTCCACAACATGGACCTTAGAGCAGACCACACACCACGCTGCAGATCACCAACTTAACAACATCCCTTCTAAAAGCCGAAAGAGGTAGAAAAAAAAGACAAAGATGGAGACGCCAGGACTCTTACACTGGAAAAGATAAGACTAAATAAGTTGATGAATTTAAAAATGTAAGGGGCAGGAGTTGAATCTTCTCTTCAGAGTTATTTTGTTTTTGTTTAGAGATTAAGACTTAATGACCAGGGTATACATGTAGAATACGAATACCTTGATTAGAGACAACTCCTAGTCTTACCCCAAGTGCAGCTCCTAGTCTTACCCCAAGTGCAGCTCCAAGTCTTACCCCAAGTGCAGCTCCTAGTCTTACCCCAAGTGCAGCTCCTAGTCTTACCCCAAGTGCAGCTCCTAGTCTTAACCCAAGTGCAGCACCTAGTCTTACCCGCATCTCTTACGCCTCACCTGAAATGGACGTGTTTCACGAGAAACCCGGAAATAACGCAAACCCATGGGTAGGGCAGAAACAATGCTGGTGCTATTTCTGTTGTTTCTTCACTGACGAAGACTTCCTGTCGACACGTTCGTTGTTTTGTTGCATCCTTTTTCTTTTTTTGGTTTTGTTTAGGTTTTCCCATGCTTTGTTTTACTCATTTCCCTTTTCACTACACGTCTGCAGGATTAGTCTTAAAAAACCGTAGTAAACATTCACCAGAATGGCACAAGCGCGCTCTCCTTCCCATTGTCAAAGCTGGCAGACGTCCACTCCAATGGCGGTTTCTGCAGACAGTGAAGAAGGACGCCACTGGCTCATGTTGGCATCCTATTACCTTGACGACACGAATCCCCCCCCCCAACCCTTGCCACCCCGCCCCACAGTCTCCTCCCCTCCTTATTTTTTCGTATCATTTTTGAAATGATGGATTGGATTCGAGCTGGCATAATGACGACGCCACAGGTGAAATAGCTGGGTTGGTTGGAATCACCCGTGGCGTGTAAATAAACATACTGGGTCCCCGACACGAAGGTGCGGAGGTTGAGTTTGTTCTAGCCGTTTGTATTGTGTGAGTTTGAAACAACGTGTGCACTGGTGGCTTTCCACAGCAGATAACCAACAAAAAAAAACACAAAAAAACAACAACCCAAAAACCAGTTTCTAAAATATATATTTATAGTTTGGTAAATAAGTTGAATTGCCTTCAAGGGAAAGTTTCGGTTGAGGATATTTTATCGGGTATTAGTGTCTTATTGTTATCTTCACGTTCACCGCCACCTACCCCCACCCCCAACCCACACCCCTAATTAAGCCCTAGCCCCTTGCATCAAGCACAAAACACGTTCAAAAGAGTTAGCATTAATTTTGCATGACACGGTGCATGTCTAATATTTATCTTAGAATTTTAACCCTGGTGGTTCTAAAAAAACAATCAAATGCAAGGACCCGGTATTCGCAATCCTATAGTGACAACGAATCGATACTCTTCTCCATGCATGGCTTGTTTGCCCTACTTATCATTATTATTATTTATCTTTTAATCTGAAAGTCAAAGGAAACATGACTCTAACATGGGAAAAATCTAAATACAATTCTGTGAAAGTAATTGCTACTCTACAGGGTCGCCGCGTCTTTCACACCATACTTCCTGCATAAATTCAACCCTTTCTCAACACATCATCATCGATTATTCATGACATCTGCTTATTTAATTGCCCGACCACTCTCCAAATGAGAACCGTCGCGTAACTTTTGGGGGCGCGATGTCACTTCAATGTAACTCAAAATACTTGCTTTTAAATTAATTTTTTCGGATCACATTTTTTAGACGCCCATAAATATCTGAGACCCCCCCCCCTCTTTATGCAGCAGTGGTTTTCAGGGCCCACGCGACAGCTATGTCTAAGGGACCTCCGTTTCCATTCCTGTTCCACCCTGGCCAGCTCCCCCCCACCCTCACCCCACCACCACCACCACTTACTCCGACCCTGGTAAAACAAAAAAAATATATTGATTTCTGCTCCCCAGTAGCTCTTTAATTGACGAACCTGCTGTTCAAACAGCGTGCAGCGCACTGTACACTTGACAACCGCTCTGAACCAACGCACGGGCGAGAAGCTATCAATAGAGCCACACAATAGTTATAATGTGAGCGACCGCCAACAAGCTATGAAGGTTTGGCAGCCGGTGCGGTACGGTTGCGCTCTTGGGCGCGGTTCAGTAACGTCTATCTCACTGCTCTGTCAAGGGTTCCCAAAAGCCTACGGGTGTCTGCATGGTAAAATGTCACGAGAGCTTGAGTGGGGGCAGGATGATATTAAAAATTGTTGAGTTTTCAGGTCAAGCTGGCCTGACCATACAATAAAACGATGCAGTCCGGACGTTGTGTTTTACATGGGGAATTTTAAGTATTCGTTGAAGAGGTCCTGTCGCTATTATGCAGATGTTTACCTTTGGCAGGTGAGGATCTGCGTGTAATTTCAGCGTGTCGGGTAACCATGACACTACGGAATAGGGACTATTGTCATTTCAAAATCAAACACTATGTAACCGTATATATATAATGTATTTCATTTGCTAACACAAATGTTAAGCGATTTACAAGCTTTTGCAATGGCGGCTGTTAATTTTTTTTTGGGGGGTGGGGGTTGGGGATGGGGTGGGGAGGGGGGGCTAAACTAAGGAACCTGTGATTAACCTTTCACCTAAACTACTGAACCTGTTGTTAACCTTGGACCTAAACTACTGAACCTGTTGTTAACCTTGGACCTAAACTACTGAACCTGTTGTTAACCTTGGCCCTAAACTACTGAACCTGTTGTTAACTTTGGACTAAGCTATTGAACCTGTTGTTAACCTTGGACCTAAACTACTGAACCTGTTGTTAACCTTGGACCTAAACTATTGAACCGGTTGTTAACCTTGGACCTAAACTACTGAACCTATTGTTAACCTTGGACCTATACTACTGAACCGGTTGTTAACCTTTGACCTAAATTACTGAACCTGTTGTTAACCTTTGACCTAAACTACTGAACCTGTTGTTAACCTTAGACCTAAACTACTGAACCTGTTGTTAACCTTGGACCTAAACTACTGAACCTGTTGTTAACCTTGGACCTAAACTACTGAACCTGTTGTTAACCTTGGACCTAAACTACTGAACCTGTTGTTAACCCTGGACCTAAACTACTGAACCTGTTGTTAACTTTGGACTAAGCTATTGAACCTGTTGTTAACCTTGGACCTAAACTACCGAACCTGTTGTTAGCCGTGGACTAGACTATTGAAACTGTTGTTGAAGACATAAAAACCATTTTCTTTCAATTGTATCACAGAACACACCAATTATATAATGAAGATGTTTCACTTTAAAAAGAATAATCAACAAATAGGCAACAAATAGGCAACAAATAGGCAACAAATATGCAATAGTTTCGTGCTTGATTGGCAGCACATCGTTGCAAAGGCGTACACGCGGTGAAACCTGATATTTACACTGATGGTGTCTGCCACTCACGACGTGGAAGTGTCATGGGCGTATGTCAAATACAATACCTCATTTTCACGAAGAAAACATATTTTTTAGTCAATAAGGATAAAGAGTTATATGATGTGCATGTGAGACAAAGACCGGCGCAAAGTTGTGTATGTATACGACTCATGTGTCAAAATATATGATGAAATTTTGAAATTTTGTTACGGGTCATTCTTAGCCTTCAGGAAAAAAGGAACACGCGCCGAAAAAATAAAAAAATTCAAGGTCAAGGAAATGGAAGATTTCCCTTTGGCGGAATTGATGTTAAATTGAGTTTGTGAATGTTATTGCCACAACAGCTGAGGGCTGATTGGAAATTGCGAGAAAATCAAATTTTAATATCGATAAAGAATTACCGAGAGGCGGAAAATGCGGAATCCCATGGACATCACAAAAACACACGTTTGTCTGTGTGTGTGTGTGTGTTTAACGGCATTCCTGTCAAGTTTTGAAAATACCATGTGAGCAAATTAGAGTCTCAGTACATATTTTTTTTTAAATTAAAAAATTAGCACGGTCTCTTGGAAATTGTATATTCGTTAATAACTAAAATACATTTCCGTTATGATATCAAATGGAACGCCAAAACTGCTACAGTTGCATCAGTCGGGCTCCTGAAGGTATGTACATGTGGATCCGGTGGTGTGTCATCAGTTGGGCTCCTTGAGGTATGTACATGTGGATCCGGTGGTGTGTCATCAGTTGGGCTCCTGGAGGTATGTACATGTGGATCCGGTGGTGTGTCATCAGTCGGGCTCCTTGAGGTATGTACATGTGGATCCGGTAGTGTGTCATCAGTTGGGCTCCTGGAGGTATGTACATGTGGATCCGGTGGTGTGTCATCAGTTGGGCTCCTTGAAGTATGTACATGTGGATCCGGTGGTGTGTCATCAGTCGGGCTCCTGGAGGTATGGACATGTGGATCCGGTAGTGTGTCATCAGTCGGGCTCCTAGAGGTATGGACAAGTTGATCCGGTAGTGTGTCATCAGTTGGGCTCCTGGAGGTATGGACATGTGGATCCGGTAGTGTGTCATCAGTCGGGCTCCTGGAGGTATGGACATGTGGATCGGGTAGTGTGTCATCAGTCGGGCTCCTGGAGGTATGGACATGTGGATCCGGTAGGGTGTCATCAGTCGGGCTCCTGGAGGTATGGACAAGTTGATCCGGTAGTGTGTCATCAGTCGGGCTCCTGGAGGTATGGACAAGTTGATCCGGTAGTGTGTCATCAGTCGGGCTCCTGGAGGTATGGACAAGTTGATCCGGTAGTGTGTCATCAGTCGGGCTCCTGGAGGTATGGACAAGTCGATCCGGTGGTGTGTCATCAGTCGGGTTCCTGGAGGTATGGACATGTGGATCCGGTGGTGTGTCATCAGTCGGGTTCCTGGAGGTATGGACATGTGGATCCGGTAGTGTGTCATCAGTCGGGTTCCTGGAGGTAGGGACATGTGGATTCGGTATTATGTTTTGTAATCCGCGTTTAATCTAGATTTATGGCAATCCTTCACATTAAACTCTGTGACGTCACAGTTCCGTTGCTTGTTTTCTTTTGCAAAGCGGATGGACAAATAACTCGTTCATGTTTTCATTGATTCCAAGCAGTCAATCATAGTTTGTGTTAACTCCCCTTTCGCTGGTGAAATATCAATAAATTCGACCATTGGGCGGGGATGGGGTTGGGGTTTGGGGTTTCTTTTTTTTTGGGGGGGGGGGGGGTTGGGGGGATGTCGGAGATGACCCAAGGTACATGTGTGAGTTTTTTGCCTTGAAAGCGTACATCTCATATCTTCCCATAACCAACCGTCCACTAAGTGGTTGTGACTAGAGGAGATTATCGCTAACAGGCCTCGGGGTTTTTGCTCTAGTCCTTTGTTTATCTCACCTCAATCCTCCGTATATCTTGGTTAATCCTCGCCCTAGATTTAGGGACTTGGCGATAACACGTCCCTGGCGGATGGGTTGAGTGTAACCAAAGGGACCGGCATCTTAGAATTGTAAGCCTCCAGTATTAATATTGTAACAGCTGCAAACATTAATCAATTAGAAAGCGTCAAAAGCTAGCCGAATTGAAGGACTGCGTTCACGATGTGTTGAAGTAATAAATAGTGGAACAAGGTATGTGGAAGCCTGAAATATAAAGACCAGAAAAAAAAAAGAAAATAATAATAACGTTTCGGCTAAGAGCTTTCCTCGACAGACAGGACAAATAAAGAAACAACAAGAATAAAGAAAGTAGTTTAAAGTAATGTTATTTTCTGAAAATAACATACCTTGTTCCCACAATTTCCTAAAAAAAAAATAATAAAATAAAAAATCAGCAAGAGAGTGGAGTTGATCTGTTCAAAGATCCACACTCCCACACGATTTCCCTTTGCGTGGGACAGACCTAGTGCCGGCAAACAGTGTTATACATACGGGTAATTCGGTTACGCGGAGAGGAGGATTCGTAGCGGGCAGTGAAGCTGGACACAGTCCATTAGTCGATCATGTGGGTGATCTCGTTAGAAAAGCAGAAGATCCTGGCGAGCGGAAAGATGAGACAGTGAAAGAGCGGGCAAACACGGGACAAATGGTTTTATAGTTAATTAAAACCATCGATTCCGGTGTTGCTAGTTTTCATTCAGTTGCAAGGGTTCCCAGACATTAGTTTTGCGGCCCATACTGGGGCCATCAAGGATTGTCGCGATTGGGTTTGGTCAAGCTATTGTAAATGTTAATAAATTATTGTTGCCTTTTTTCCCTTTTCCAAATTTTAAAAAAAAATAATTTCGCCTTACTATATTATTCTAACTCTCCATAACGTTATATATTCAGATTCTACAAAAATTAAGTAGCTCCCCTGATGTAAAATTGCTGGCTAAATTACCGTCATTCGCTTAGATAATCAGCTTACTACTTGAAATGGCCTTAATCTTCTCTATAGAGGAAGCCATTAGTGAGCCATGTCTTGAAACACTCCAAATTGCTGTGTTTCCTCCCCGTACACCCGCCGACTGAGCACCCTCTGCCGACCCTATTATCGCGCCTAAACTCCAGAACAACCAAATGTCCCGGCCACGTCATCACTGCCGATATCGCAGGGACGACCGCCTGGGGTTGCCCTCATCACGTCTCACAAATGCCCATGATTATAGCAGGGCAAGTGAATGTTAAGGACTTTTGCACAGTCCCGCTAATTTGTTTACAAGGAAGGGATGAGTTGGCTGGAACCGGATGGAGCTCCTCGCAGCGTCCATTTGGCCCGGGCACCAGGGGGGGGGTGGATGTTATTATCAAGGGCGTGGAGACAACTCGGGGCTCTGTAAGGTCTTAGCTGCAATTTTGATGTATTTCTTTCAGTCTGAATACCTGGCATTGAGCTGCGTTCGTCCATTCGCGTGATGTGAGCTATAAAATAGATTTTTTAACCAATGTTGTTTGCCAGCATGAATATGAGTCGGGAAGCTGAAATAATGCGATGGGACAGCACGACTTAGCCTTTAATGACGTCAGTGGTTTCTTTTGACAGGAGTGCTTGTTTTAGGTCATCCACAAGTTTTATTAGAAGGAATATCTATTTGTTATCCTTTTACCGAGTCCAGGTCAAGTGCTGGTTTAAATAGTACTATTGTAAGGAGGTCACGTGCATGTTTCAATAGTACTAATGTGGGGAGGTCAAATGCATGTTTAAATTGTACTATTGTTGAAAGGCCAAGTGCATTTTTAAATAGTACTATTTTGGGGAGACCAAGTGCATTTATTAAAAGTACTATTGTTAGCTCGATTGCATGTTTAAATAGTACTAGTGTGAGGAGGTCAAGTGCATGTTTAAATAGTACTATTTTGGGGCACGAAAACATTTAATTTGGATATACACAAATCACAAAAATATTTGTGAATTTATTTATTTATTTATTTATTTATTTTAAATCCAATTTTGTAAATATTTTAGGGGACTTAAATAAATAATTTAATTCATTTTTACAGTCAGATTTATATTTTAATTTGTTGATTTTTAGCTCAAAATAAATAATGTATAAGTAAAACTTGCTAAATTCATTACTTTGGATGACATCTTGTCATAAATATAAGTTTATATTATTTCTCACACATGCCCAGTGTGGTCAGTTACATGGTACCATTCTTATATTGGTCTCATTGTATTTTTCTAGACTATATTCAATCCATCCCTTCTCCCACATCACATCGTGCTGTGACACAAAATAGCTACTTGTCTAGACCCTTTATCGGGCTACCTTTGTCTGTAACATCATTAGTCTATGAAAACAGCCTTCCGTGCCATATTCCCTCCTAGCCATTATGACTTAATCCCTGGGAATTGGGTCAGCGGGCCCGTCCGTCCACCTTGAAAGGACCCGCCCATGGTCTCAATGCAACTAATAGAATTAAATGATTTCTGATTCGGCCTCCCTTGGCGACGACGCTGTAGCGAGATAATGGCTCTCTGTCTTCGTTAAGACGCCTTTGTTGTGCGTTACTAAGAGAGTACCGCCTTGAAGTCTGTGTAACGGAGATGGTATGAACCTTAGAGTAATGGTGAATGGAATAATGGAGAAAGCGGACACGGTGGAATCTTGTTTTCCTAAGGGTGTCACCAATGTTCCCTCTAAGGTTTGTTGGTTCCTGTGCAAAAGCTTACAGTTGTGTGCAAAGTTTTACAGCATCGATTTTATTGTGTACGAAATTTACAGCACACAAACTTACATGGAAATTTGCTGCGCGGACACTCAAAACTGCTTGGCGGCGTCTGTGAGATAGCTGCGCGGCCGAGCTTAAAAGGAACATTGGTTGTCACTATGAACATCAATTTAAAAAATGGGGGTTTCAAGGTGGGACAGCAAGGCAATACATTTGCACCAACTTTAAACATTACATTTAGCATATCTTTTATCAAGGACTTAATTTATTAACAATTTTAATGTACAGCAATTATTTGTTGTTGTTTCTGTTGTTTTTTAAAAACCAGACAAGCGGTAGTTTTTAAAGTATGCATTGTCCTTTTCTATTAAATTCACTTCTCATTCTTTATTATTTCTTTTTAAAATACTAGCTGGAATTAACTATTTTTGTTATTTACGAAACAAAGTGGTAACGACTTCTAATGGTATTTTTTTATTTAAATAAGAGTTACAGTCCTTAGACTTTCGTTTGTCTCTAGTTCATTATTGTACAGCTAAAATCCACCTACGTATATTGAACTTTTAAACTGCAAATATAGAATCCTTAATGTCACTAATGTTCTTTAAAGTTCTTTAAATAGTAGTTGGCTGTGGGGCGAGTTTCAGGCCATCAGTATGTTCAAATAAATGGGGGGAGGGGGGGCCTGTTACGGGAAATGTTCTAGGCGCTGATGCCCCTACCTTCGATTATACAAAAAAACACAGTCTGTTCTACCGAAATAGATCCAGAAATGGTTCATGTTTGGTTTAAAACAACCGTTGAGATTCTGTCTCTCCATTGTTGTGCCTTGTCATTGACCATCTCCGTTCGTTAAATGCGGTGTTGACAAGGCATACATTTCCTTAGTGAATGGGGGTGCTTTCAAGGTACACATGGCTTGTTCTTTTTTTTTCCAAATACAAGACCATGAACAACGCCCCCCCCTCCCCCCCCCCGGGCCGCAAATCCGGTGACTTTTCAGCCCTGGTAAATTCTCCGGGAAGCTTACTCTTCCATCACCACTGATCTCAAGTCTGAGAGCCCCTTGATTATCTCCCATTGTTGTTGTTACACGTCGGTGACCCTTTTTTGCCATGTCTCCGCCAGACATCTCAGTAAATTCCTTGTCTTCTTTCTTTTTTTTTTTTGTAGGCCCGGGCTGGGAAAAAGAGATCGTTCTTGACCTTTAGCATCACCTGTAGCCCTTTGGTGGCGGTTTGATGTGGTGCACGTGCAGTCCTGACTTTATTAAATTATAGTCTGACGTCTGTGCAAAATCAATTCTTAAACAACACAACTCAAATCAAAGTGACAACCTGTAAAATAAATCGAATTTGGGCTACACATTACTAATAAATTTGAAAGGTCTAACATAAATATTATTTTTTAAAAAGATTGGATGTCAAAAATACACCCTTTGACTGCATTCAAATTTGTTATGAAATAGTAGAACAGGGTATGTTGAAGCTTGAATCAAAAGACAGGACGATAAGATGTAAACATTTCGGCTTCTTCGGGGAACAGGACAAATGAAAATACGACAAGAAACAGAGCACAGTTTAAAAAAAAATCAAATTTGTTCGCTGTTCCAAATATAAAAGAATAAAAATAAATTACCTTACAGACTCTAGTTCTAGTCATGTCATATTGTCGTGTGATAATCAGAGTTTAAATCTTCTTTGTAATCACAATCCTAATCAGTACGAGACTAAAAAGATCAGCTTCCATTTAATGAACGCGCGGAGTCTAACTTATAGACGACTGTCCCCATCACCTACCCTTGACATTTCTAAATGACCTATGCAATAGTACCAATGTGGTTACCGTCTTACTAACGTCTAGGTTTACGTTTCAAGCGACGTCACTTTTTTTTGATTTAATGAAGAGTGAAATGTCTGCTCCCACTTTTTCATTAACTAAAAACAGTCTGTCATTAGTAGGGAAATAAAGATCATACAAAGGCCAGTGGTTCGAAATTGGATTCAAGACCCTGTACATATTCTTTACAGCTTATGACATAAATTAAATACTTTTTAAAAAATGTATTATCCTGATTTAACGGTTCACAACACCACCGCTGAACAGCTCACGGAAAACGCCATGTGGACGGAGCCGGGCTACATCTTAGACGTACGTTTCCTCATCAGCATCTTGAGCGCACCATCCAGATTGGTTCTTCGTTGGGAATCCAGTATCATCTGCACAGGCACACCAGCATTAGTTTAGGTCTGCGTGGAAGGAAGTGGTGAGGCAGACCAAAGCCCTACAAAGGCTGTAGTGCAGCAGGGATAGATGTATATATATAATATATAATAAACATAAACATATACATACACACACACTCATTTGTGTATCAGTCCGTCTACAAGTGGTGATGGTGTTTATTTAACTAGAATTGTCTTTGGTCAAACTACGAGGCCTCGTAAAGGGATGTTTTCATTGGAGAAAAAAACATTTAAAAAATCATTATTATTATTATTATTATTACTTCAAGAATGAAGCAAATCAACTGCCCTTCCAAAATAGATGTTGACAAGTCTGCTCAGTTTTGCGACATGAAATATGTCAACAACACCACTGACATAGGGGGATTTATGAAAGGAGAGCGACCAAAGCTAAAACATAAATTGTCATAGAGCGCAACAAAACAAGATAAGAATGTACGTTTCCCCGTAAAGTACCTCCATTCCAAACCCAGTAGAATGTACGTTTCCCCGTAAAGTACCTCCATTCCAAACCCAGTAGAATGTACGTTTCCCCGTAAAGTACCTCCATTCCAAACCCAGTAGAATTCTGTCACCAGACAACAAGCCTAAGGGCGAAAAAAAAAATATCGACACGCCAGTAATGAACCCCATTTACAATAGGGTTTCTCTTTTTCTTTCTTCTCTTCTCCCCCAGCTTTCTGTTCCATCACGTATTCCGCCTGCAGACCGGTTCCCCCTGAGCCCGGGAACAGAATATGATAGATAACGTTAAACGCTAATTGGAGCCATTGCGAATATTGACGTGTGCTTGCCTTTAGGGGATGGCATCCTCTGGTTTTGTTGCAAATGTCGCACGTGAGCCGAGAAGTAACGGCGCGGGGCCTGCTCCAAGTAGCCTCGAACTCGACGCTCGCCTGAAGTGGGAGCTCTGTCTTTGCCGCGTTTATTGTTCTTGTTGGGGATCAATTGTGCGGCCGGTATCTGGTCTTGTGGGAGACGTAGAAAGTCAAGAAAATACGAGACCTCAAGAGACCTCGAATGTGAGTGATGTACTATAAATATAGTGCAGACTTTGGCACATGTGCATATAGGAACCCATGCAAACCTAAATATACAAATATATATATATTAAAAGACAGAGTTTGTTGAGTTGTTGTTAGGTAAATTTTTATAGAGATTTTTTCAAAGGAGCATTTGTCAGTTATCAGACGTGACTGTGAACATAGCGGAATCTAAACTTAAATTTAAGAAAATAATAAAATTTCCTCGTGACCACGACATCATTTTTTTAAAAAACATTCCCCCCCCCCCCCCCACTCATAGGCAGAGCAACGCAGAGGTGGAAATAGAAAAAGTTCAAGTTATAGCAAGTCTATAAATACATTTCATGGACTATATTTCTTTGGCAACAATTTTATCATTACCCCTTTCGTTAGAAAGAAAAAGTTTCGTTTGTTTGGAGAGATAAGTTATTTCGCTGATCACTCTCGCTTACTGCATTATGAATGCTGAACATAAAACTATACGCCTGACAGAGGCGTCGTTAAGTGTGGAGGGGACAGAGTTCCCGTGGCGCTAGGCTATTTGGGGTTGGGGGGGGGGCGCCAAAATGGAAATTGTTCTTTTTATTAAAATGAAAATAATGGATTTCAGTGTTGAAAATGGACATAAAAAATAACCCCCCCCCCCCACACCGGGGCTCCAAACGTTTTGGTTACGCCTCTGAATTTAAAAAAAAAAAAAAACATATATAACACGTCTTATATGAATCTAGTCATAATAATGGAAATGTAGGTATATTTGTTATTCATCCCCGTCGTTAAGTCGAGCTTGACAATGAGAAAAACATTGTGAAATTCATAACCGGTGATAAACCCAAGAGATCTGTTATGAGTTACATTTAAGTGTATTACCAGGGTGCTCTGATAGTCCACGTGGGAAATATACGTCAGCTTTCCATGTGCCAGAGCTTCCACTTGATACAACGCATCGCTCCTATATGCATTAAGGAAATATCCTTCCCAGCATGCAATAAGCGGCGATTCCACATAAAGTCTAAATCACATTACGAGCGTGGTGCGGTGCGTAACGTAATGGAAGATGAACTCTTTCGGCATGTTTCTCCATCGTAGTTGATGTGGTTGTATTTTGAGATACGGCGTTCCGTTGTGTCATTGGCGTAACTGGCTTGTGTTTGTTAACATGTTTGTAAGCATATGTGGGGGGGGGGGCGCTCGAAGTTTGTTTATCCAGTTAATGCTACTGTTTCTTACTACTGTGGCTGTCCGCAGTAAACTGTGGCTGTCCACTGTTATTTCTATGGTTTCTTATTACTGAGGCTGTCCGATATTAATGCAATTGTTTCTAATTACTGTGGCTGTCCGATGTTAATGCTACAGTTTTTTAATGTTAATGCTACAGTTTCTTTACTTCTGTGGCTGTCTGATGTTAATGCTCCACTTTCTTACTACTGTGGTTGTCCGATGCTAGAGCTACAGTTTCTAAATTATGTGGCTGTCCGATGTTAATGCAAAAGTTTCTTTACCACTGTGGCTGCCCAATGTTAATGCTACAGTTTCTTATTACTGTGGCTGTCCGATGTTAATGCTACAGTTTTTTACTACTGTAGATGTTGATGTTAATGCTACAGGTGCTTTTAACTTTGGCTGGCCACTGTTATTGCTATAGTTTTTTATACCTTTGGCTGTCCACTGTTATTGCTATTGTTCCTTTTTGCTGTTGCTGTCTCGTGTTAATGCTACAGTTTCTTACTACTGTGGTTTTCCACTCTTTCATGCCCAGCTTTATACCGAAGCAGTTAGTAGCGTCGCTAGCGTTGGTTTAAGCCTGCAAGGCAAACTCGTGGTTTCAATAATTTAGAGCGCTCATGCAACTATTCTGACGGGACCCAGGTCGGGCGCATCTTGCTTTTGTGGTAACCAACTCTGGTGGCAAGATCCTCCTGATGGCAACCTGCTTTGGTGGCAACCCTTTCTCCGGTGTCAACCTGCTCTGGTGGCAAACTGCTCTGGCGACAACCTGGTCTGGGGGCAGCCTGGTCTGGGGGCGACCTGCTCTGTGGCCACCTGCTCTGTTGACAACTTGCTCTGTTGACAACCTGCTCTGTTGACAACTTCCTCTGATGGCAACCTCCTCTTGTGGCAACCTGTCTTGCACGTCATCACCACCATATATAGCAATCAAGCTCTGTAATTTTTTTTCCATTTTGGTGTCGTGCCCCCATCCTTCCCCACCAATGTGTGTGTCACTCTGTGCGACCCTCACCTCTCTAGTGATGCCGCTGTACAAATCACCTGACCAATGGTTAAGATGCTACTTTCTACATTTAATTTCAATCAGATGCGGACCATCTATTCGTGTGCACATTATCTCCATTATTTCCCGGCCCTCGCGCTTAAGGCCCCAGCTTCGTTCTCCCCTCTACGCCACCCCTCTCCACCACGAGATTATTAGCTCATTGATGCTAAGTGTGGGTAATGTTTTGGCAACGGTCCCTGGAGACCATTACTGGCCCGCACCTGTGAATCGTCGTGGTATTATCATGCTTATCTTAGGATGATCGCCTGTTGGCCTGGGGGGAGGCTTTTAAGACAAGACAAACGTAATCTAAACGCAAGCCAGTAATGATAACAAGATGGCTTCCCTCTACACATCGATGGGGTATCAAAGTGGTGGATGTCAAGTCAAATGGATTCACTCAACGGATGTAAGACTTCCAATGGAACTTTTTAATAGATGTGGAAATCCAATGGAGCTATTTAATGGATGTAAAATCCAATGGAGCCATTTAATGGATGTAAAATCCAATGGAGCTATTTAATAGATGTGGAAATCCAATGGAGCTATTTAATGGATGTAAAATCCAATGGAGCCATTTAATGGATGTAAAATCCAATGGAGCTATTTAATGGATGTAAAATCCAATGGAGCCATTTAATGGATGTAAAATCCAATGGAGCTATTTAATGGATGTAAAATCCAATGGAGCCATTTAATGGGTGAAAAAAATCCAATGGAGCCATTTAATGGATGTAAAATCCAATGGAGCTATTTAATGGATGTAAAATCCAATAGAGCTATTTAATGGATGTAAAATCCAATGGAGCTATTTAATGGATGTAAAATCCAATGGAGCTATTTAATGGATGTAAAATCCAATGGAGCTATTTAATGGATGTAAAATCCAATGGAGCCATTTAATGGATGTAAAATCAAACGAAGTATTTTAAGGGATGTAAATTTCAGTGTAACTGCCTTCACTGCAGCCTCCTCGTTCAGGCTCTGAGATACCATTTTAGACGAGGAGTTGGGAATTGCTTTAAATATAATTATGACACCGACGACGAGTATCAATTCTTCTTAAAACATTAGTCCTATGTTTAAATGAAAATCAGAATCTACATGTAGTTATAATTTTTCAATCCAACATGATATATCTGGCGTTTACATTGGTTGTTCTATGCTATTGTGTTTTTCTTTTTTGTGTGAAATCAATTGGCTCCATTTGCATTACACTTGAAAATACACTTTGCAGAGATTATGTCAGTTCTTTTGAGAGGTAGATGTTAAATTTGCGGTTCGAAATCAAAGCCATCTCGAGCAATTCTCGCATAGTCATGCAAATTTGGCGCCATCTCGCCCTGACAGTGACTTAAGGGAAGTGCATGTTAATACACTGAAGTGCGTACTTGAAAAATAACAGTATGAAAATTTCGAGAAGGTCAATTAATTAGATATTGGATGAAGGTTTACCACTGCTATTGATTTTGATACCCTTCAAAATTGAAAAGCTCAACGATAGCTTACTACTATATGTATGAGAGGGCAAGAGATTGGGGGGGGGGGAGGGTGGAGGTGGCGGGGAGGGGGGGCGCGGTCTATTTAGAAGGAAAACACCATGCAGCCTTTTATGCGGCTGATTGCTTGGAATTGGAAAGACACTTCCAAATAGGCTCAGAGTCAGCCGAGCCCACCTCCCCCCCCCAAAACACACACGCACACTCTTTGCCCCCTAGGTCATGTGGATGGGGGTGGGGGACATCCATTAGAGTTTTCCCTCGATTGTTGGAATAATTGCGTCATTAGAAGAAATTTGCCTTCCTCACTGGCCTCCGTAAACATGGGATATAACCTCNCCCCCCCCCCCCCACGATATCAAAAGTACCAAGTAATCAGGGAGCTCGTATTTTAAATGATGCATTTACAAGACTTTTCTTTCTACTTTTTTTGATCGTTAATGGCAGGTTTGAAAGAAGAATTGTAACGCGTTTTGTCAAAGCTAGAAAACGCAAAATAATGGTGTCCATTGCCAGAACGTTAAAAATTGAAGTGGTGATATATATCTTCCTTTTTTTAAAAAAAAAAGAAAAAAATGAACTTTCTTGGTTATTGAAAGACCTGATCACGTAAGTTTAAACACTGAACCCTTCACACGAGGAACCGTGACAGTAACAACCAAGGAGGTGTCACAATTCTACATTTCTAGAACTGACAAATTACAGTTGCTGTTTGTCCGATAGGAATCATGCCTTATTTAAAGTGCTAAAGCTCCCATCCCAGATTTGCCTGTTTACAAACACAAGAGCTTAAGCCATATATATATTTATACATATTTAATTTATTTATATGAAAACAAAGACAGCGTCATTTTGAATTGTAAAAAAAAACTCTTCACATATAAAATTAGTTTAACATTTCAAGCCGCACATTTAATTATAATTTTATTTTAAAAAATATGTCTTGTATCTATGATTACGTTGTTACACTACATGATCTGAGTGCTCTAAATAACATGAACTGCCACTAGTTTTATCAGTCACCCTGCTCAGGGCGCGGAATGTTCCTTAATTGCTGTCGTCACGCTCTCATCCCCCCCCCCTGCCCAGGTCTCTGGTACTGTTTGGGCGGTGGGAGGTATGAGAGAGAATTTAGAGCCTCGCAAGGCCGCTAATTAAGCTGGGTAGGTAAGGAAGAACTAAGGAGATGGGTGCTACGTGTTGGGGGCCGGTTATCTGTCGTGTGTTTCACAGATTGGTGTGAGGTGTTAAAGGTGTGCATCAATGTCTGGGAGCGGTGTGCCGCTTCCGTGATAAGACGATAGGGACTTGTTTTATGTATTAAAGAAAGGATAATGGCAGTGCTGGAGTCTTGGAGAAAACATGCTGTTTTCCAGTTATTGCGATAAAATAGAGAGTTTACATGTTGTACGCTGCACATTACAGGGGGGGCAAAAAAGTTAAAGGACCACTGGTTTTGAAGGTCGGAGTTTACAAACAATTTTTTTTTTTCGTTTGAGTGAGACGTATTGTTCTGTCGTTGCTCTCTTTATGAGAAAGAAATCGCTGCTTGAAGTCCTCGACCGGAGTGCAGACCAGGAGTTGGCTTGTTGAAACTAGTCGTTTTGAAATGGAATCGAAATTCGGCAACAGAATCTCTTATATATATATTACGCTTCTGGTGTGACTCGTGGACTGCTTCCTAATTGACTGCTTCCTAATCAGCGAATTAGGTATTGAGAGTATATCACAAATATCTCTAAATGTTTGGAAGAAAGTTTGGTTAAATAATGAGTTCAATACTTCGAAAAATATAATTACCGATAACTAGGCTAAATGTTGTTGTTGTTTTATAACGCCTTTGAGTTTGAAGCGTAATATTTTCTTTTCGGAAAATGAAATCGTCTCAGTTTATGTCTCAATATTCGGATTACAAGCGGTTGCGACATCAGGATATTTAATGCCAGAATATATGACCCGATGTAATGGGGATAATAGTGATAGGTCCTTTGCGATAATTTCTACCTGCTAGTGCAGAAATTGATCACAATTCCTAACTTTAAAAAGAAGTATCTATTTAATGATATTTACGTTTGTAACATTATTAAGTTTTGAGAAGTATTTATCTGTTTTAAATAATACGGATACCATAATCCCCTTTCACGCCCCTAAACTATATTTTTTCCCCCTCTAAACATGACCTGAAATTACCAAATCTAAATTATCACTAATAGTATCATCATTGCCACTGAAAAAATCAATTGAGGGACCATTTCAACGCTAGAGAAATACTTTAGATGTCATTTGTTTTTACATTCCAATATGTTCGGCCTACCCTTCCCCTTTTTGTGCCCTTGAACTATAATTTTTTTTTTCTACAAAAATTGTGAAAACATAATCTTAAATTAATAACAAAAACTCTATACATGATATAAATACACTTTATATTAACGGAATTTGATATATTGATATCGTCATGAAAAATGTAAACAAATATCCGCCTTGTTCTTTTTAAATAATTAATTGATAAAGATAGGTTTATTTGTAAAAAGATGATGTAATATCTCTTTTTTCACTCATGTAATACTAGAGGATTTAAATATATTGTCATCCAAGTAAAATTGTACACATCCTATTTCCTACCCCCACTATGCATGTACCTAAGAGGGTTTATCAAAATTATTCCTGAGACGTCTGAGACGTATCTTAAGCTGCCTGGGGCAAAATGAAAGTATTGACCACCCCCATACCCCCCCCCCCGCCCCCCAGAATTTAATAAAATTAATAAAAATCTTCCACCAGATACGCTATCAGACATTTTTTGCACTTCATTTGGTTTGTTGTACCTAAGAGGGTTTATCAAAATTATTCCTGAGACGTCTGAGACGTATCTTAAGCGGCCTGGGGCAAAATGAAAGTATTGACCACCCCCATACCCCCCCCCCGCCCCCCAGAATTTAATAAAATTAATAAAAATCTTCCACCAGATACGCTATCAGACATTTTTTGCACTTCATTTGGTTTGTCCTCATTAGGAAGAGTGATACGTGGATTAGTGAATGCTTTTTGGCTAAGGAGTTTCGCTGCACTGATTGACTTGAACTGCATTTTCTTATTAAAAGTATATTTAAAGGTTACTTTTTTATCAGCTTATAAATTTAAATCAAGTATACCCCGGCTTTTCTTTTTTGGAATTAAAAACAGTAAAAATTTATTAAATGTTAAAAATACAAAGCTATCATTTTTTGTGTTTTATTAACAATTTAAAAAGCAATTAATTATATGCATTTATTTTACTTTTTATGTGGGGAAAATGCATTATCAGTTTTGTCACACGTGGTTATTAAATGAAAGAACTTTTAGCTTTGACTAATTAGGCAATTCGCGCCATGCCGTCATTTGCGCTATTATTCTATAACAAATTAATTTTAATTTTATTTCGCAATATTAACAACGTACTAAAATCTAACTGATGTTTGGGTTTTCCCGACAAATGTGAATACGTTGTAATTCTTTGATCATAATTTTTGTATTTAATTTTTTGTTCAGAACTTTCAAATGTATATAAAATGTTTAATATAGTTCCTTAATTAATACTTTAAATTTATTTGTAATTTATAATAATAATACTTAACCTTTACTAATACTAAAGCGCATATATAATACATTTTGTGCATTTAAATTTATTAGATTTCTTAAAAATTATAGAAAATAACTATGATTTTTTTTTTAGAATCCGAAGTGATTAAAATTTTTTGTGTTTTTGGACATTACGGTCAGCCTATCTCATTCTTAAACATATATAGTTCACGGGTGTGAAATAAAGTGTGCAGTGACTTAGGATGGGGGAACGGGTGAAGCAAAAATTGTGATTCTTCAATGTGCGGCGCTTGACTTTATGTTTTGTCAAATAACATTAATAGATGGGTAGTTCACGCATCGCTGACGCCAATATTTGGCGGGCTATATCCAGCTTTAAATCTACGACTCCCTTTAAATACATAATAGAAATTGTTCCACTGTTTATTTAAATCAGAATCTGCCACACAAAACAAAAGACACAAAAGCTGTATGTCTACACCTTAAAGGTTAAAGGTCTTAATTGTTTCGCGATAGTCAGAAATGGATGAATGTATGCTAAATGCCAATGCAGATTCTGGTCAGTCACGTGAAATGCTTTCGACGCCTGGGCTCTCAAGACAAACCAACGCTCGCCATCTTGATTAGTTAGTTTCTTATTGAATATAAATTTAATTGATTGGTTGGCAGGAGAAAAGCTAGGCAAGATTGATATTTAATAATTGATTGGTTGGCAGGAGACAAGTCAGGCAGGCGACAAGAGATAAGCCAGGCTGGATGCAAGCCAGACACGAGAAGAGACAAGCAGGAGACAATCTAGGCAAGAGATATACCAGACAATAGAAAAGCCAGGCTGGAGAAAGGCTAGGCAAGATACAATCCAGAAAAGAGCCTAACCAGGAAAGAGGCAAGCCAGACAAAACACAAGCCAGACAAGAGACAAGCCAGGCAACAGACAAGCAAGGCAAGATACAAGCCAGTCAAGAGACTAACCAGGAATTTGGCAAGCCAGACAAAACACAAGCCAGACAAGAGATAAGCCAAACAAGAGACAAGCCAGACAAGAGACTAACCAGGAAAGAGGCAAGCCAAACATAAGACAACTCATGCAAGGGACAAGCCAGACAAGAGATAAGCCAGACAATATATATATGATATAGTCCATAGTTTCTTTTAGAACGAATTAACGTTTATTTTATTTTATTTTTGTAACTATTTTGTTCAGTCTCAAGGACAAAAGAAATTTGAATACAAATCGGTGTCCAAAAGTCTTGAGCGCATCACGTAAGCTTTCATTCAATGACAACTTTAAAGAGGAAGTCAATATAATCCTACTACCAAACTTACCTTCTCTTAAAGTGAACAATTCGTTTTCTTTTTCAAGCAGGATGAACACATTGGACTTGCCGACCTCAAAGTTGTCAGCAAACAAACATCAGCTTGTTAGACAACATGGCAATAATCAGGATAAGTTAGTTAGGAGATTTCATGCCTAGAATGTTTCCTAACGAAAGCAAGATGTGTAACAACCTCGTGATTGGGAATTCCAACGGAGATGTAGAGATAATGACAATTTTTTTTTTCCTTTCGCGAAATGACGGCATATGAGGCAGAACACCGTACAGTCTTTAGATGTCGAGTAAAGGGCCATTTAGATAATTGAATAGCTCCAGTTGATGGTTTGCATTAGTCTACACGGAGTGCCATCACCAAGAAAACGGGTTGTTGTTTTTTTGTTAACCCCCCCCCCCTCCCGCTCGTAGGACGTGGTATGAACGAAAAAAGGGGGGGCAGGGGGGGGGAGAGAGAACCATCGCCGCTTTATTGATATAACTAAATATCACATTGTTCGCTCAAATGATTTTTATGACAGAAGTTTAGACGTAAGAACCAAGAAGGCCAAACGAAAAATAACGGGATATTTATATAAGGAAAAAATTAATAATGGAAAAAAAAACAGTTTTAATTGTAGAAGCAATCTCAGTAACATTTAGTGTTGGTATTGTGGATGTATGTTGATTGATTTGTGAGGCATCTACGCATAAATAAAACACAGTTGTGGGATGCGACAACACATGGTGGAGAAAAAAAAAAGGTAAAAATAAACATTTCAAACACATCGTAAAGTCTAGAAAGTTAAAAAACCATTAAATCTTTGTCACCACCAAAAAAATTCATGAGCCGAACATTAATTTTTTTTTTGGCACTTTTTCTCCCCATCCCGCCCAACAATTTCTCCCCCCATTGTTCGCGCCATTAAACTCTTCGGCGATCCCCCCGACTTTCGCCCAACACATGCACTCGCCTACCCTCGCTAATGAGCTCACAAGCTCATCACACCCTCGCGACCGTAAACAATCTCCGTCTGCTCCGTACTCGCTTCCAGTCCGTGTTTATTTGTTGCGTGGGTTCTGCTACAGGAATTTCTTCCGTGTTCTTTCATAGTGTCTGTGCCTGGGCGCAAATTTTGTTCCTTCTTTTTCTCTCTGAAATATTTGCAACACAGGTACAAATTTAATCCCGAAGGTTCTAAATTCTTGAAGTGGTAACCCCGCCACCCACCCCTCCGCCCCCCGCCCCCCACCCCCCGCCTCCAAAACAAAATCAAGAATTTCTTTGTCGCATAACACCACATCTAAGAAATATAAGTGGGACTCCTGCACACAATTAAAGTGACCGTTAACAGCGCTATGGTATATCTAAATATAATTCTTATGCTATGTAAATACTATAAATAATTATATGAAGGTAAAAAAATGTACATGGATCTAAACACTAAACTGCTCACTACGTATAGAGTATCGAACCATCCCCAAATATAGTGTGGGTCATTTCGGTTTCTCATAATGGTCATTCATGAAAGACAGCAGTGTGGAGTTATCGGGTTGGTTTAAAAAAGGTTTAACTGCAAAGACAGTAGAGAATTTAACAATTTTTGCGGACATCTTGTCCCCCAGCTGCAGCCTGCGCCAATTGACAGGAATGTCGCCTCTGGCAACACAGAATTACATGACGTGTTACATAAATGTAATAATAGAGATAGTATCCATCCAGCCCCGTTCCGCTACAGCCCATGTAGGGCTTTGGCCTTCCTCACCACTTCCTTCCACTCAAACCTAACTGAGGCTTTTGTTTTCCTATGCTTGGATTCCCAGCTGCATTAGATCTTTTTCCACATCCATCCATCTAAGCCTAGGCCTGTCTTTGAGCCACTGTATAGACAGTATGGTTTCTGTAAAGGCATGTGGCGGTTACGTGTACAAGTCTCGGTGTTGTTTTTCCATGTCACCGGAACCCGTGTTTAGAGATCCGAAATTTGATCCATACATTAACACGCTTTCCGCCAGCGGAATTCATTTGTGCACTGTAAGTGCTGACATTTCCAGCCAGTTTTTAACGCACGGCTTGTCAATCATGCTTCTGTTGATGTGGTGCTGCTGTATTAGAACTAAGACTCCTTTACCAACATGCATAGTGAACACGTTGACTGTCAAGTTGTTAATCGCAACTATTTTAAACATGAACTAACTATTTGAAATCGGTTTAAAAAAAAACTGGCAATTTTTTCTACAAATTTATTCCACAAAACAGCAATGGGCATGTTATGTACCGCAGTTAGTTTTAAAACGATAAAAAGATTTTTTTTTTTTTTTTAAATGGCTAGTTAACAAACAGTATATAAACAAAGGGACAATACCATTGACTAAATATGATAGAGAAAGAACGATACCCCAACTAGTGTTTAGTATATATTATTATATATTACTATATATACATAATATGTATACATATATATATATATATATATATATATATATATATATATATATATATATTACTATTAACTTACAGCACGTGAATTCATATAATAACAGAAAGGTATGATATTACTCCACACACATATAGGGACACTCTTATAAGTCTCTTGTAGCTCTGGTACAGCTATCGGTCACAGTCGACTGTCTTATTTATATATCTGAATTCAATCGCAAGGCGAGTATTTCCTACCTTTATGTAGAACTCTCTGAAAATCGTAACCAATCTTTCCCGATCAAGGAGAGGGGAGGGGGCGGATAGGATTGGTGGGGAGGGGGTGGAACTTTGCACAAAGTTAATTAGTGACGACATTAAAATAACAAGAAGTGAGATAATGGATGCACGTTACGGCTCTACACTAGGACCGTAACAGGGGGCTAAAGACAGGAAGCAGATTGAACATCGGAGAAGATATGAATACATCTGAGCTGAAGATCCAAGTTGAGTGGGGGAAGAGTTTGAGAAGGTTGTGAGTTTTAAAGACACCCTGGGAGTAATTATCTACAAGCTTAATTTTTTTTTTCAACACCATCAGGTGAATGACATCAAAACGAGGCTGAGGTACATCCGAGATTAGCACGTGGATAAGCCGAACATTAAACCGCGATCTTCCCCGGAAATACGAGAAAGGGCGGGAAGCAAGGGGGAGGTGGATTAGTTTCATCGCAGGTGTGTTACAGAAGCTCAGTCGGAGTAAGGACACCCAGCCCGTGCCGTGCCTTCAGGAAGCTTTAGTTCAATGCTGTGCATGTTACGGGCCGGTGAGGTGGGGAGGAGGGGGTGAGTCGTATGTTAATGTAAATAATGCTTAAAACATCCCAACGTCAATACAATGGCGTACGCAATGTTAAGCGGGTACAGTACATCAGGGTGCGAAAGGAAGCTATGGGGCGGCGCAGGACAATGGGTGCCTAGGGTAGCAGGGTGCGTAGAGTAGCTTAGTACGTTGTGTTGCCGGGTGTATATATAGGGTAGCTGGGTGCGTTGTGTTGCTGAGTGCATAGGGTAGCAGGGTGCGTAGAGTAGCGTGGTACGTTGTGTAGCCGGGTGTATATATAGGGTAGCTGGGTGCGTTGTGTTGCTAGGTGCATAGGGTAGCAGAGTGCATATAGCGAAGCAGGGTGTGTAGAGTAGCTTGTTACGTTGTGTAGCAGGGTATATATATATAGGGTAGCTTGGTGTGTTGGGTGGCAGGGTACATATAGGGTAGCAGAGTGCATATAGGTATCAGGGTGCATATAGGGTAGCAGGGTGCATATAGGGTAGCTGGGTGTGTTGGGTGGCAGGGTGCATAGGGTAGCAGGGTGCATATAGGTTAGCAGGGTGCTTATAGGGTAGCAGGGTCATATAGGGTAGCAGGGTGCATATAGGGTAGCAGGGTGCATAGGTTTTGTCACACTTCCTTTAATTTAATCTTTCAATTTTTTTATTTATTTTTTTATGACTAGGCCACCATTACTTTAAAAATTGCACTGGGCACCGTCAACGTCACATTCCTCCATGTATGCCATATGTAAATATTACTCGCTGTATTTCATAAATTGTCTTTTCTTCTGACTTTGAAGTTTTCGCCTCTGACATATCACCGATTTTTTTTCTTCAAAATTGATTTTTCCTTTGAATAAACCAATTTTAATGCATTTGTTTCCTTAACTTAGATTTTTTTAAAATATATTTTTTTTTAACTACGTCATGGTTTTTCGCTAATATTTTACCTCATTGTAGATAATGTACTCTTTATGCTATTTATTCCTTCTTTTTTTTTCAGACCAACTGGAGGAGCTTAACCAGAGCTTAAGGATATCAACAACAGTAAAGGAATACAAACATGGCCCTAAATAACATCTTGTGAAAAGATTTATTGGAGCTTAAAAGAATTGGAGAGGAATCGCAAATGATGGGTAATTACTGGATTCATTTATCTGGTTTTACCCTGGGCGCAGCTGCTGCAATGCACTCCACCGTTTTAATGGGAACAGATCGCATGTGGGGCACTCGTGAGACCGCTGTCTCGATCTGTCAGCCTGTTGAATGCGATGGTTTCATTAAATAATTAAAAGAGTGACCGACAACAAAACCGAGGTTTTCAATTCTTACCACACTTTTGCTTGGGGACATTTCTGTCACTTCTCAAACGGCGCTTTAGCCAGCACGTGATTCATGGCTAGCAGGCGGCTAGACGCGATTAACAATGCACTCAATTCATGCGTAGATATTATAGACCATTAAAGATAGATAGATCATTTATCTGGTAGAGATTGAAAAAAACTGAGACGCATGCGAAGTTTAGCGAGATAAGGCTACCTGCCATTCGTGGCGGACGAGTTACAAAGGCATGGGTGACTTTTTTGATAAGGGGGGGGGGGGGCCCAACGCCAGCCACCCTTTGAGCGCCCTCCCGTTTTGGACCATTTAAAAAGGCACCTTGCCGTTAGAAGATGGGTCATTCGTGGCGGGCGGGGTAAAAAGGCATGGGGGACTTTTTTGAGAAGGGGGGGGGGGGTCCAACGTCAGCCATCCTTTGAGCGCTCTTCCGTTTTGGATCATTTATAAAGGCATCTTGTCGTTAGAAGATGGGTCCAGATCTCGTTACTCCCCACCCCCCCCCCCTCCAACTAGCTACGCGCCTGATTGTATGTAAATTATATATTATTGAATCTAACTGACATATTTCCGTGGATTAAAGCTTTGTTTATTGGGTACCAAGACTTGTCTTGCCGGGAAGTTTCAGTGTTCATCATTTAAAAAATTAAACAAATTGCTGACTGGACAATGTGAGGAGTAATATATATTTAGTTGACTATAACGCATGGCGTTGGGGAATGGGGAATGGGGATTGGGGATTGGGGGATGGGGATTGGGGATTGATGGGTCACATATGTTGTGAGCAACGCAGCTGGAGATTACGATAATCCATCCCTGTCATCAAAGCGCTCCCCTAATACTTCATCATGGCGTAGTGCATCAACAATTTAAACAAAATCATAAACTGAACGGTTGACGGGATGTCTGCAATCATTTAAGTATGTCCGACGTTACGAGCAGGCCGGCTGTAAGTAAATGTATCGGATCGACTGTCTCGGTCCATTATGTGAGGCCATTGGGTTTGCAAATATTATATGTAAGCTGTCATTCCTGTATTTGCTGATTGTATGTGCTGGCATATGCGTTCATCGCATGTCCTGTCATTGGTATTTATAAAGTGGAACCTCTCATAACGAGTACCTCTCATAACGAGTAATTCGCATAACAAGCACAAACAAATGTGAAGAAGTTGCTCCCTTAACGAACGACATTTCGCATAGCGAGTTACGCAGAGAGGGGAAGTCCCTTTTACATTCACTTCTGCTTGGCAAAAACTTTGCCAGAGACTGTTGTTGAATTTGATTTTGAAACAGTACCTGTGGAGTCTACAGTTAACGAGATTGTGTCATTGGCCAATATCATGGGACTCGAGGTGGACAACAACGATATTGAAGAGCTTGTGAAAGAGCACAGTCAAGAGTTGACCACCGAAGAGCTTATGGAGTTGCATCGTGTTTTACAGCAAGAAATTATGGAGGAGAGCTCATTAATGGAGGAAGTAGCAGAGCAACAATCTTCTAGCGCAATAAGAGAAATGCTGAAAGCATGGGAAACTGTTGCATCGTACATTGAGAAGCATCACCCTAATAAGGAGGTGGCTATTCGTGCTACAAATGTATTCAATGATAATGCTGTGACAAATTTTTTTCAAATTTTGAAGCGTCGGCAAAAACAAATGTCTTTAGACAGTTTTCTAGTTAAAAAGATTTATTATTTTTCATAAATTCATATTTTTATTTACTTTTTTGTTTCAAATCTAAATTGTATTCCAAGTTGTTACACTCCTTAACAATTCATAAGTAATTTTATTTGAATAAATGTTAATAAATATTTTTGAAAAATGACTATTTTTTCAACATGGAACGCAGTATCGTATTTTACTTTGATTTGTATGGGGAAAATTGTTTTGTTTAACGAGTGTTTCGCTTAACGAGTAAGATTCTGGAGTGAAGTATGCTCGTTATGAAGGTTCCACCGTTTATATATATATATGTTGTATTTATGTCATTGGTGTTTGCAGAGATTGTATGTATACTGTCTTGTGGATGTATACAGTTTATGTGTATTTATAGAAATGGGGCAAATTCTGAATTCAATATATTAGCCGGACTAGAAGTCTACAAACAAGACAACTTTGTTCGAAATCAAATACTAACGGCGATTGATACTTAAAAAAAAGCACATTTGAATTCATCGACCAAAATGAATTTTACACATTCTTTCTTTACGCTCGGAATTTTAACCAGAAAGTCTAGAGTGTCATGCAGCATTAGACAGCAAGTCGAGAGTATCTTACAGCATTAAAAAGCTCAGAATTTCTCAACTGTTTATCTGAGACTGACTCCATGTTACAGCTTACACTAAGCAGGAAGTTCGTATACACTCAAGATGG
Organism: Lymnaea stagnalis; assembly: GCA_964033795.1. Taxonomy (NCBI): domain Eukaryota; kingdom Metazoa; phylum Mollusca; class Gastropoda; family Lymnaeidae; genus Lymnaea; species Lymnaea stagnalis. Next base: position 481,071 of record CAXITT010000375.1, on the reverse strand, counting down.
CGCCTCCTGTCAAAAATGGCGCTCACTGCTCCCTTTTTTTCAGCCAGGTTTACATTATTATATACTAATTAAAACCATTAACAGTGTCCAATATTTCTTTTTCACTTCTAATTAAAACGATATAGTGGATGCCACAATTTCTGACAGCTCCAACCAACAGGCAGGTTGGCCTTTGGGGTAACGCGCTGGTGCATGATTTGTTTGTGTTTTAGGCCGGGACCAGCTGGTGCGAAAATACTGCTGGGTTTATCAACAGGAAATTATCATTCAGCTTTTTTTTAACAGCCATCGGGCAGTTCGCTATTAAAGTTGTCTGTATAATTTTGTTGATGCAGTTGGAGGAAAATATAAAACCCGGAAAAAGGGAGAACAAAAAAAAAAGGGGGGGGGGGGTTAACGTTATGCTGGGTGTGTTCCAAACAAAAGAGGCGATACGACCTGAACATCAGAGTGGGTTTAGGTTCAGGGGCGGAGCAGAAAAAAAATAATTTAGTGTGGTGTATGATAGATTTGGGATCGGATACGAATATACGCATCCGTGGGTTTATATTGAATAGATGTCGGTAGTAGGACTTGGTCTTTGTCAGAACGCATGTCGGTAGTAGGACTTGGTCTTTGTCAGAACGCATCTAACGCTATAAGATACGAAATGTCAAACAGCGCTGAGAGGTTCGGAGATGCTCTAGCAGAGATTTGCCTGGGAACAACTCGGGTAGGAGGTTCAGATGAAGTCACATTGACCCGTTAAGGTAGGGTAATGGCTGGATTGGCGTGGTATTTGGTTTGGGTTTGCTTGATAATGGTTTTGGTAGGCGGGGTAATAGCCTGGGTTGGTGTGGTAACGGCCTGGGTTGGCGTGGCAACGGCCTGGGTTGGTGTGGTAATGGCTTGGGTTAGTGTGGTAACGGCCTGGGTTGGTGTGGCGACGGCCTGGGTTGGTGTGGTAGCGGCCTAGGTTGGTTTGGTAATGGCTTGGGTTTGTCTCGTAATGGATTGGGTTGGTGTGGTAATGGCCTGGGTTGGTGTGGTAATGGTTTCGGTTGGTGTGGTAATGTCTTGATTGGTGTGGTAATGGCCTGCGTTGGTGTGGTAATGTCTTGGTTGGGATAGTAGTGGCTTGGTTGGGTGTGGTAATGTCTTGGTTGGTGTAGTAATGGCTTGGTTTGGTGTGGTAATGTCTTGGTTGATGTGGTAATTGCTTCAGTTGGTGTGGTAATGGTCTGGGTTGGTGTGGTAATTGCTTCTGCTGGTGTGGTAATAGCCTTGGTTTTTGGCGAGGTAAATAAACGGCCTGGGTTCTGTGGTAATTGTCTGGATTGGAGTGTTGATGTCTTTTGAAAATATTAAAAATTCATATGCGTAATTTAATTTTCCATTGTAATTTTTTTTTTAAGTGGGTGGGTTGGTGGGTGGCGACTACGCCGTAGAATTAATAGATAATTTAGCCTTTTACTGTTCTTGCATGACTTTCATTGCCTGATAGACGTTTTCTCAAATGCGCTATCATTACCCAGTGAAAAGAACATGAGAAGACCACATGCTTTTCTGTGAGTACTTTACAAATCTAAATTTTTTTTTGTTCTCCGGGACTATTTTTAAACACCAGTTTCAAACAGTAACGCTCTAGTTTCTTGTGAAATTAGAAAGTTTTGACGACGAACTACTAGACCTCGATAAGATTCATTTGAAAAAGCCTCAGACTGTCTCGCCATGGATTTCAATTCTGTACAGGGGCAAAGCTCGCCTACTCTTTTTTTGGTTTTCCTGCCGTCGTCGCCATGCACAGGTATTGAAGATTGACAAGCACATACCACTTGGAGGTTGAGATCCTCTGTAAAAGTTCCAGCCTCACACCAAACACACGTGCGAACTAGGGTGGGGGGGGGGGGGGCTCTTGAGTTTACCTGTGCTCCCGGCTTAGTGGGCCCCTTTAATTGTAATGTGGACTCAACAAGGCGGCAAGGTGATTAACGGGGGAGATAACAGTGTCTCACACCAAACACACGTGCGAACTAGGGTGGGGGGGGGGGGCTCTTGAGTTTACCTGTGCTCACGGCTTAGTGGGCCCCTTTAATTGTAATGTGGACTCAACAAGGCGGCAAGGTGATTAACGGGGGAGATAACAGTGTGATTAAACTGCTCACTCAGGTGCTGACTTCCCCACCCCCACTTGATTCAATGTACTCGCTTTTTTTAAGCCACTTACTTACACGGTCCAGGTTCTCAAACTATCGCGGTAGGGCGCTTATAAAATTATTATGACCACAGATAAAACGTACATTGACAGAATGCCTCTCAGCATAAAACGCAGAAACTTCGGAGTCGATTATAAATATATAGAGTCCGATACCTGTAACACGTCTTAACTTGTACTTGTTAATTATCTCACATAATAACACTACTACAAGTAAAATGTCCGGATACATCTTTATCTTTGTGTCAAAAAACTTTTTTTTTTCTTCTTTTTTATTTTATTTTTTTTTTTTTTAATGTTTTTAAAACTTCTTTAACAAATCTAAATCAAAATGAGGAATAATTTTATTTTTGTTTCCTAATTTCTTCTTAATTTTTTTTTGTTTCAAAAAACTTTTTTTTTTCTTCTTTTTTATTTTATTTTTTTTTTTTTAATGGTTTGAAAACTTCGTTAACAAATCTAAATCAAAATGAGGAATAATTTTATTTTCGTTTCCTAATTTCTTCTGAATTTTTACAATACAATTTAGCTGTAAATAGTATCTTACTTAGCGCGACACGCTGTTTTCTTCTTATTTGAATTTATAAACGTCTTTATTGAAGAGCACCCTTCACACCCATCTAGTTGTGAAGACGACCCAGTATTGTCAGTGGTAATCGGTTAACGACATGACAGAGTACGATCGTTGTAAATCTACAGTATCGTACAATTATTATCAGCTTTAGGCGACGTTCCTTACGAGAATTTTCTTAGAAAGTCCACGTCCACTCGGCCCACTCGCAACTTGCTAAAAATATCTGAAATGTGCCACAAATAAATCTATTTAAACACGTGTCAGAGATAACACTCTAATTGAACTTGTCATTAGCGGACGTCCGAAATCAGCAGAGGAAATTTTTATTTATGTATTTATTTATTTTTTGTAAACACCTCCGCAGCGGAGTGGTTCAATTGTGTATTTGGGAAATGGGGGGTGGGTGCTACGCAGGGCTTAAAGTACGACACCGTATACTGTACTGCAGTCCGACGGAAGGAACGAGAGACGTCGGCGGCGAATTTCTCAGACAAAAGCAGAAATCCCCGAGGAGTCAATTATATTTCCTTTGTGGGCCGGGCTGTTATCGGTGGGCTGCCATGTAGAGAGACGTCATCTCGAACCTAAGTGTTATTGATCTGAGAGGGAGGTGGTGGTTGAGGGTGGTGGTGGCGCTATCTCTTGCTCTTGTTGGACTACATCGATACCTGCAGCGGGATAAACAAGGGGGGAAATACCTTTCTTAAGTACTAGCCGGCATTACGGTACAGAAAGGCATCAAGACTTAAAATTGTGATGGGTTCGTTCTGGAATGTTTAAGTCGAGCGACAGCCGATAAATTTGCTGTTAGATTAGGCGTTTAATACCTACAACATTCGTCAGAATCTGGGATTTTTTTTTTTTATTACGGTTTCGAATACAAAAATAATAACATTTTTTCTCTTAAACTTTTTGGTTACATCCCCGAGTCTGATTTTTATGCCAGCCAGAAATACCTCGGAAACATTTTTCTAATCCATTTCTGGAGACAGTGAATAAATACAGCAGAGCCCTTCTAGAATTGTATTTTCCTTCCTCTCTTTTTAATGCAAAAACTAAGGGGAGTGGGGGGGGGGGGTGGGGGGTTAACATCCCAACGATAAAAATAGGGGTGGAGTAGTCAAATAGAGGGGGGGGATTCAAAAAGAAGGGGGGGGGGGAAATAGAGGGGGGGGAGTCAAACAAAGTGGGGGGGAGGCAAATAGAGGGGGGGAGTCAA
>CAXITT010000375.1:428625-462210 GCA_964033795.1 Lymnaea stagnalis | reverse complement strand
TTTTTTTTTTTTTTAAAATTTTTTTTTTTTTATTTTTTTTTTTTTTTTTTTTTTTTTTTTTTTTTTTTTTTTTTTTGGGTTTGGGGGGGGGGGATTGCAAACCTGAACTTGTGTATATTATTTAATCCTGTGTCCATTCCTTCTGAAATCGTACAATTTGGTCTGGTTTTTCATGAAGTATTATATTTTTATTGTGTATCTTCATTATATAGTTTTTTTTAAAAAAATACATATGATACGGTATTCTTAAGACACGATCTCTAGCTTTGTATGTTAACTAAAACAACGCTTTGGTTACAGGTTTGAGGTTTAATTTTTTTCTCCTTTAAAGTTTGTGTTGACAAAATAATAATTTTTTTTAAAGTGTGTGAGGACATGTCGTAAAGCTTGTTTATGAATTCAACATAATTTTGCTATTCGCAGGCGATCAGTCAAGGAAAGGGAAAACATTGTGTTCCCCTTGAGGACATCATTGAGAACCGCTCTTGCCGAGAGCGTATGTCGCAAACAGTTCTTATAGACATTAGCTATCGGGTGATTACAGGCATTCGATATTTGGCATTCAGAAATTACAGAGTCAGCCTTGCAGCATAAAGCAATAGGCGAGAGGGAGGGAGAGAGAGTTTAGCGAGCGTTTAGCTCCAGTGGTTTAGACGCTGCTCTGCGCTATAGTTCTGGATACACATTTTTTGTTTGTTTGTTTAATGAAACCTTCGCATAAAGACATGGCGGTTAAAAGGCGAAATTACATTATAGAATAAGACAACATAGCGTTTAAGCCTTTGATTTATTCATTGAACGCATCGATGTGTTCAATTTTTTTTTTTTAAAGATCCGGCTTTTGGGACATGTTGGATCATTTATGGCTTTCACTTTCCAAACATTTTGATGACGTCATTCTACAATATCTTGTCATTCACAACAAATGTCTTCATTGGCGTATGATAATCTGTTTGGAGATAAAGCTGTAGCCCCCCCCCCCCTTTTTTCTTCTCTCCCCATTTCTTTGTCTGTGTCCGTTTTGATGGCGTCATTCTACAATTTCTTGTCATTCACAACAAATGTCTTCATTGGCGTATGATAATCTGTTTGGAGATAAAGCTGTAGCCCCCCCCCCCCCCTTTTTCTTCTCTCCCCATTTCTTTGTCTGTGTCCGCTAGTGCGTTCGAATCAATAGGAAAACTTTATTCCTTTCATCTAAAAAAATAAAAATAAAAATAATTTTATAACGCTTCTGCGTATTCTTTAAACTGTTTTTTATTTATTATTATTATTTTTTTTATCTCAGCTTAATTTCTAAATGGATTTGTCTTCGCCTCGAGTAAACCAGTATTTACTGCCTTCTCATTTCTCTTTAATTATAGTGTCCTTTCCGGCATCCGTCCGTCACAGATTTTTCTTTAAGCCGGTTCCCTAGGCAGCAAATCGCGTCCCTCTCCCACACCTGGATAACTCAAAGCAACTTCATTGTGTGGATGATCCAGCTTGGCAGCAGTAGAGTCTCAAGAGTTGCCAGAATTTTCACAGAGTCAATGCAAATTCCCCAACGGTTTCTCCATCACCTGGTTCAATGCAGTGTTGTCATTCTCTTAGGTGAGTAGCCATGGGAAGGTTAACGAGTCCCACCCACTGGGCATTGAATTCCAGTCCACCAGCTTGGGATTGCCTCAGGTTAGACCGCTCGGCCACCCAGCAAACATGTAGAGCAATGTTCTGATATCTACCATCTTGGTCGAGAAGGACATGTATTATACGATGCGAGGATTGTGAACAAACACACACACACACACACACACAAATTAAGCTTCGCGGAACTTGAAGTACAATGAATTCTCAGTCATTGACATACATTGTCGTAATGCGTAAGGGGGGGGGGGAATATTTGAATGATTGGTTCATTCTACGTAACCAACAATTGATAGCGTTCCAACACATGCTTGAAACGTTTGCTGTTGGAATACGTCGACATCTTACCGTCTTAGACTACACCACCTTAGATGTTGCTTGTGAGGCAAGTTTTAATCATTAGGAATAAAAAAACGAGTTGTTTGTTTGTTTGTTGTTTTTTTTTTTGTTGTTTTTTTGTTGCTGATTTTTTTTGTTCCGTTGTGGAAGTGAATTAATTTTTTTTTTTTTACATCTTCTTTAGAACCGAAAATGTAAGAAAGAATAACTTATTGTTCATACCGCGGAGAATATAGAGCTGTTCCTTTTGAAATCCAAATTTTGTTTTATTAAATATTCTGTCGTCGGAGCAGTTAGGAAGAACCGGAGTCGGATTAATATTAATATTATAGCCGTATTTTCGTTTCAGACTGAAGCAAACGTCAATCAAGTACACTGAAAAATATTGTAAACAAACAAAACATTAATTTCAACAACAAAAAATTCCCCGTAAAGGGTGAAAAAGAAGAGAAAAAAAACTGTTCGGCTAATCAATAGCTAACCCTTTGTAGGTTCTCTTTGATCCCTTCGAATGCATCAAATAACCGGAGATGTCGTCCAATATTGTCATTCCCCGTTTGTGAATACCAGGTCCTTTTTTCTTTTTTTAAATAACGGTACTATTATGTACAATCATAGCTAAGCCGGCACGCATACGGTAACAGTGGCAAGGTTTCTAACACTGGGGTTGGGGATGGCAGGGGTTCTATATACTTGGATTGTTGAGAAAGGGATTGTGTATCCCTGGCGTGTAGTGGCAGGGGTTCTAGATACTTGGATTGCTGAGAAAGGGATTATGTATCCCTGGCGTGTAGTGGCAGGGGTTCTAGATACTTGGATTGCTGAGAAAGGGATTGTGTATCCCTGGCGTGTAGTGGCAGGGGTTCTAGATACTTGGATTGCTGAGAAAGGGATCATGTATCCCTGGCGTGTAGTGGCAGGGGTTCTATATACTTGGATTGTTTAGAAAGGGATTATGTATCCCTGGCGTGTAGTGGCAAGGGTTCTATTTTATGTCCTGGTTTATTTATTGTTCTGGAAATGGAGAATGTGTTTTATATTATGGGCAGGTAGTGGCCAAGGTTTTCTTACCAGGGTTGTGGTGGCAGTGATAATCTCACTGGATTAGTGGGGGGCAAGGATGGGGCAGAGGATGGGCTGTTGACCCCTATTAGAAATGTTTGCATACACTTGGTGGTGGCAATGTTTTATAATGAATTGACGTGTAGAAGTAAGGCTTATGAAGCAATCAATGCGCGAAGTCTAACCGTCCGTACAGTCTGATTGGTGTCAACTGGAAGGACCGCGCCCCCAAGAAAGATCCATCACTTATTCCGTACCGGTAAAAGGTTAACAACACGTGAAACATTATTTTAGCGTTAACCAATAGTCATAATAACTTTATTATAATATTGTTAGTTTAGACATTTACATGTATCATATATAAAGAGGATTTAATCCGGAAGGAGTTTTTCTTCCGAGAAGGAAGCGCGCAGTAACTTCCCTTTTTACTCCGAGGTTAATTTAAATTCATAGGTAAAATAGCGCTAGTGTTTACAAATTCATTTCACAGCAAATATATGCAGTGGCGTAGCGAGGGTGTTTGGCGCCCGGGGACAAGATTCGCGCCCGGGGACAAGATCCATTTTTAGCGCCCCTTTTTCTTTTTTTTCAACTCTCAAACCCATTATTTTCATCAATAAAATAATATCAAAGCACATTTTGGCGCCCCTAACTAGCTGGCGCCCGGGGACATCTGTCCCCCCCTGCCCCCACCACGCTACGCCTCTGAATATACGTATAGGTCCGTTGTAGCCTTCTTTGAAAAGGCTGTCGCTAGTTTTATTCAAAACCAGCCAACAGTTTGAATCTTTCCACGTCGTTTACATTCAGACCGTATTTCAAATGTTTAACTGTAGACTAAATGGTTAAATGTTTTCAAATATTTTAATCTGATCCGACGTATCACGTCACACCATTCGCCAGTCTTCCTCTTAGTTTGCTAAACATTTTTCATTTCAGTTCACGTTGCTGATTCTCATTATACGAAAACAAACAGAATGAAATAAACTCAATTTGTTTGTTTTTTTTTCGGTTTTTCTAATTTTCTTTTTACCACATTTTAATTTTTTTTTTTAAATAAATAACACTTATTAAAAACGTTTGTTTCAGCCCGCAAGGCGCGACGTGTTTGGTGACGAATGCAAACCTTATTCCATATCGACAAAATATCCCCGGCCTTTTTTAATGGCGCCATCGTCCGGCAACGTCAAAAGTGTTTGTCGCGCGGGGCAGATCAAAGAGACTATGCCGATATGATGGCACTGGAGCGGAACCCGCTGCGTGGGGTATAACAGTGGTGTTAACTGCATTCGGCATTGTTTCTGGTGGAATTGAAGAGAAAAAAAAAGAGTACCATTGCGGACTTGAATGGCATTCAATATAATTTCTGATGCTAGTTTTTCTTCTTCTTTCTTTCTTTCCTTTCTTTTCTTTTTTTAATGCGACTTTTCATTGCCGTGGTCATTTTTTCTTTTTTTTTTTTTTCAATCTAGAATTCAGATTTTTTATTATTTTTTAAAAATAGGTCCGCGTGTGATTTTTGTTTTCATTGTTTTTGACAGTTTCCCGAGCTATTGTTTCTTCTTTTTTGTTTTTTCCTTTCTTTTCTTTTTTTAATGCGACTTTTCATTGCCGTGGTCATTTTTTCTTTTTTTTTTTTTTCAATCTAGAATTCAGAATTTTAATTATGTTTTAAAAATAGGTCCGCGTGTGAATTCTGTTTTCATTGAATTTGACAGTTTCCCGAGCTATTGTTTCAACTGTTTTGTTCCGGAAATTCAACCGAGTCCACCTGAATGAAGGAATGATTAAAACTTGAACTTCATAACAAGAATGGTTTAGAAACGTGAACCCATATCGATTCCAGCAGAATGGAGAGGTAAAAATGTGGTTGGATTCGAATTACTTTATTTTAATCAAATCGTATTTATGAGATCAAATGGTATTTTATTGAAGTGGTTCTAAACTTGTAAGGTCGGGTACAGCAGCATTTTCAAGAAAGCCAGGACGGTGGTTAAATGGAAAATACACATATTTAAGCCCTGTGTACAGTAAGTGGGGGGAAGGGGACTGGGCGCCAAGTCTTTTTTCAGACACAAGCATAGCACAGTTTCAACCACCAGTGCCGCATGTATACCTTGCTACTTTGCTTTCGCAACAAACTCTGATTAACATCTACTCCCCACTCCCTTCCTCACTTCATAACTACCCTTAGCACCACCTCACCATAACCACACGACCCAAACCTGCACCCCACCCCACCCTAACCTCCACCCCACCCTAACCTCCATCCCACCCTAGCCTCCAACCCCTCAATATTTCTTTTAAAATATGTTTTTAGCTAAGTGCCCTGAAACATCTTTTGAGAATCTTCAAAGGCTTCTTAAGAACCTAGGTTAATACTGCCACTAGCCTGAAAGCATTAACAAATTTTATTTTTTATTGAGTTTCCTTTCAAAGTCTCCAGCCACTCAGTTTATTACAGTAAGGCCTCTACTACTGGGATGATCCAAGAATTCAACCAATATCATTATCATTTGTATTATTTTCATTTTTTTTTTTTTAAATATCTATAATGTTAACTATTTGTTTAAGCAACTATCTATTTTGGCACCCATTCCATATGTCCGGCTTTCATGTCGCCATTGGACGCAATAATCCTGTATACTTTATTGGTCCGGATGATTGGACCATATAAAAGCAGACACCAACCCACCCCACCCCCACCCCGCCACTTCTGATGAATTCTATAGCTACTGGAGTAACCAGCCAGGCGTGAAATTGGATGGAAACCCGCTCTTCATTGATCTAGTCCAGGGGTCTCCAAAACACGGCCCGCGGGCCAGATGCGCCCCGCGAGGCCCTCTCATCCTGTCCGTGGAGACCATTTTAGGTACGGAAAAAAATGTTACTGAAATGTACGTGTATCCTGCCAAGATCAGCCGCCACTGACGTGGACGTTATGTTTGGACCGAATTAGAATAGAGGCGCTCAGTAGTGCGTCATGTTTGGACCGAATTAGAATAGAGGCGCTCAGTAGTGCGTCATGTTTGGACCGAATTAGAATAGAGGCGCGCAGTAGTGCGTTATGTTTGGACCGAATTAGAATAGAGGCGCGCAGTAGTGCGTTATGTTTGGACCGAATTAGAATAGAGGCGCGCAGTAGTGCGTTATGTTTGGACCGAATTAGAATAGAGGCGCGCAGTAGTGCGTTATGTTTTCAAACCGATCACTCCATTGCGAAACCCTTTTCGCTGCTAAGTTTGGTGATAATCCCAGGTCACTGTTGATGTTAGGGACATCAAATCTAAAGCAAGAAATGTCTGCTATTTTGGCTTCCATGAAACAATTTCACCATTCCCACTAATACAGGTGTTCATGCGTAGTGTATCAGTGTGTTATTAAAGGATAACTGATTAATATAATATTAAATAAGTGATTAAAAACGACATCCGTGTTTTGATTCTCTTTTTTATTTGGAGTGTGTCGAGTGTGTCGTCGGCCGCCGAACTGCTGTTTCATAGTTAATGTGGCCCTCGGGCTGAAGAGTTTGGAGACCCCTGATCTAGCCCCTCCTACCCGCACTACAGTTTTGTTTTTTTTTGTTTTTTTAAGTCTGTCTGCGACCAGACGCGCGCGCTCGGCGTAGAGTTAACGTTGTTTTGTTTGTTTGTTTTTTTTGATGCAGTCAATATGAGCCGAGAAACAAAGTCATTATTTTTTTTTTTTGTGCAGGAACATATAGTTCAGAATTGTGCGCAGAAGTCAATGCTGGTCAGAATATTGTTCAGAAAACAAAAACAAGTTATTCATAAAGAATTTCTTTTTTTTTTTTTTAATTTGTTAGTAATTAAACGTTATATACTACTTGTCAGATTGTGCCCAACAGCGCGAATTACAAAATAAGCCGTGTTTTCATGTATTATTTTATATACGTTTATTTATCTTACAAAAACCCATAAAGGTGTGTGAGACTTCCTGGTTTTTTTTATAAAGTATTCTATTTCAATTACAAAAAAATAATTTCCTACAAATCGTAACATTTTTTTATTGCGCGCATATGTTTTGTGTCAGTACGTCACCTAGTCAAAAAATGAAAAAAACCTATCTACATGCAAGACATATAACACATAAATGACATACAACGACACATACAACCAAGGCCGGAATTAGATTTGATGATGCCCTAAGCTGTACATAGTTCAGAGACCGCCTACCGTTTTAAACAACATCATCTGGGCAAAGAAAAATGTAGCCATCAGATTGTGAGGCCCTCGGCTGTAGTTTATTTAGCTTATAGGTCCATCTGAGGCAGGTTTTGAGGCCCTAAGCTGTAGCTTATATTGCTCATGAGTCAATTTGAGGCGGATTGTTCGGCCCATACATGTATCTTATTTAACTTATAGGTCAATCTGAGCCAGATTGTAAGGCCCCAATCTGAAGCTTATTTTGCTTATAGGTCAATCGTACGGCAGATTTGGTGGCCCCAATGTGTAGCTAATTAAGCCTATAGATCAATCTGAGGTAGATTGTGAGGCCCTAAGCTGTAGCTTATTTAGCTTATAGGTCAATCCGGCACTGCATGCAGGGGTATCATTTCAGGATTTTTCAGTTGGGGGGCGGGGGTGGGGGCAAAACCAAAACTTGGTCGGCGTGTTAAGTTAATAAAAAAATAAAAAATAAAGTTCATTTCAAAAACACGCTTCATCCCCAAAGGCTCGAAGCGCGGTACAAAGTCAACGAAATACAAATCTATAATTTACCAGATTTAAAACAAATGCAACACTCCAAAAACTAATTAATAAAAGTTGTTTATTTCTGGTGGCGCTACAGTACACAACAATTTAAATAAAGCCTGCAAATTCATGAGGGGGGAGGGGGCAAATGCCCCAACCTGCCCTATTCGAATGACGTCCCTTACTGCATACAACAGATACAACAAAAGGTACGCAATGAAATAAAACTTACTGCAGGAATCTGACAAGTGCTGTGGAATTTACGAAACCCGAGCCGATACTGTTTGGGATTACTGTAGGCCGATCGTGGCGGTATAGACTTACGAAATTTCATTAACGCAGGCGCAACTAAAGACGGCACACATTCGTGGGTAAGACGAGACGGCAGGCGGGCTGTAAGAAAGCTGGAGAGCAGTATTAGATGATGATTAAATTAAATATGAAATAACTCAAGCGCGGAGCTAGAGTTTGAAGATTTGACTGAGTGGAGGATTTTGATAAAGGACAAACAGCTGAGGCATTTATATATTTTAAAATGTCATTTTTGGAAATAGTCCCGTGAGGTGTACCTCAACTCTTTGACAGGTGTAGATTTGAGTAAGAAAATTATGAGGGCGTTAGACTGGAAAAGTGTGTATGGGGGGGGGGGGTGGCACACGGACTAGATAGGAAATTCCGGCAAAATAACATGGGCTAGTTAAGGCTCCTGAATTTTTTATATTTTTTTTAAAAACTTACATCAATTAGTTATTTATTTATTTATTTAGGCATTTTTATATAGCTCTTACCATAAAGCTCTAAGCGCTTTGTGATTATTAAAACATGTAAACTAAGTAAATAAAAAATTTTATTGCGACCATATGTTTTGTGTCAGTACTGGTTATTTTTCATTTAAATTTGAGAGTGACGGAAATGAAAAGACTTTGTAAATCAAGATGTATGACAGACGTAAACGAATGAGGGCGTGGCCTTACAACGCGTCCCAAACAAAGTCCCATTCACGTGAAATCCCATTATGTAATTTCGGTATCGTAAGGCTCTTTTGGTTCCTACATAACCGGAAAGAAACAGTTTGCTGTATGGTCCTCTGTGACTTCTTTTTGTTTTATTAAAAAATAATGAATAGCCGTAACCAGAAAGAAGCAGTTTACTGAATGGAACTGTATGACTTTACTTTTTTATAACAATGCATAGCCGGCACGAACGTTCCCGAATGACGAGCCTGTCAGAGGAGGCGTGGCGGGTTCAACTTTTTTATTCCTCAAAATTTTGTAACACTGACATGGCATTGGACAAATGCCTATAATTTGATGTGGATTGTTTCCCACCAAGTATTTCATATTTTGTTTCGTCTATTTTTATTTGTGTGTTGGGTTAAATAAATATATTTTAGAGACATGTTTGAAAAACGCGACGTTTCTGGACGAACCTCTTCCAAGTAAGCTAGTTCTTGGAAGCCCGAACTGTTGTTTTCTTGGTAATTGCCGCCAAATCCCTTGAGAACCCAGCCTTTGTGAAGTCTGGGATAACATACCGTAAAAAAAAATGTATCTCTGCTTTATCTTTATGCAAACCCGTCCATCATGTCCCTGTTAACTTCGGAGCGTAATCCTCAAGCTAAATTAATTATCTCCCATTTCATATTTACTCCACCTCCGGGCTAATTACAGTTTCGCCGGAGACCAGGCAAGAGAGAGAGAGGGGGGGGGGGTCGTCCGATGTTGGAGGTATATCCCTACCATCACGACCTGTCAATCTTAATTGGATCTCTCCTTGTCTCCTAGGTGTATGACCTCCATACGTCACGGTTTCGATGGCTGTTCCCCCCCCTCTCCCCCCAAACTCCCCACGTAGTATATGAACTGCTCTGATCTAAGTTTCTAAAAAAAAACATTGCCCTTGATACCACTGACACTGGTAAACTTGCAACACACGAGCATGTCTTAATCAAACAGATCGTTAACCGAGAGAACCTACGAGTAGTCTTTCTGAAGCGAGATAATGATTTATTTTTTTCAAAGAGTATCTATAAAAAAAAAAAAGTACAGTAAAATATATGCTTTTTTAAAAATTATAAAATAATTCATATGCTTTTAGAAAGCATATATTTTACTGTAATTCATCTTTTTTTAAACATAAGAATTTATAGGAGTTACAACAAAGCTATTTTTTTTAAAAAAAAAAAATAATTATATAAAAGATTATGATGAATTGATTTCTGAAGTGTAAGAACTTGTAATTCGGTAAAACTTTCTTTAATTTAATTTAATTTTTCATAATTTATTTATTATCACAATTTTTATAGATTTGATTACAATCGAACCATCGTGATAATCAAACACATTGAGAGAAAAAAAAAGGGGGGCGCTTTGTAGCAGCGGCGCCCTCACGTTCTCCCCCCCCCCCTCTCCCCGGTCACAATGGAACGTTGAGCAAAGTGCGTGTACCTAGAAAGCGCGCCACAACGATTCTGCATTACAGTAACACCTAACGACATCGGTAAAGCAAACATTGCGATTTTTTTCACCCCACCCCACTCTCGGCGCGTGGATCCATCAATACGTCTTGTCCTCAGACTCCGCGGTCCNGGGAGGAGGATGGACCACGGTCCTCCTTTCAGTGGGACCTCAATAGCTGGGTTTTTTTTTTTTTGTTTCGTTAATTGTAGACGAGTTTTCAAACGGGTTAATTTTTACCCACGGGGCTCTAAGTTCACACTCAGGGGGTAATTTGCTGATCGGCCAGCGAACGTGTGGAACTATTGATACGAGAAACTTAGCTGATTTCTTTGAGGCTTGAACGGTTTCACTCACAGGTAAGGATTTTTGAAGCACTCACGTTTTGTTTCGATGCTAGAGTCATGGCTCCGCGTAATGTCAATGCTCTATGGCCCCCATATTTTGTTAAGATCGATTGTTTATTGAAAAGTAGCCTGTGACATATTTTTTGTATAAATATACCGGGTGAGGGTTTCGGACAGAGTCCGAAAAATTCTAAGCGAGCCTATGAATACTCCAATAAACACTGAATCCGACTACGTTTTCGGATATCTCTGACTCCGGTAACTGATTGCACGATGTGTACGTTAAAGAGAAAACCGTTTTTTTTTAAAGTTTATTTCTGTCATCTTAACAACATAATTGAATTCAATCCTTGTGTAGCATTACGGTGTGTAGCTGAATCCAATTTCTTTTTTTTAGGGAAGAAAAAAATTATATTCGCATCATGGACAGCCCTGAATTAAAAACTCGATGCCCATAGTGGAAATGTCCAGAATCATTGTGAACATCGCAGGTCTATTGTATAAGGTTTCTACTAGCTGTAGGACGCTGTTGTGTTATTGGAGGTTATGACGTCCGGGTAGGCCTTGATCATTTTTTTTTAATAAAAGGCATACAAACGTAAAGGTGCGCCAGTTATATGCAGGGAAAAGTTAATGCAACCCAGCCCTAGACTGCCCCCTGGATGTCCAGAATCATTGTGCACATCGCAGGTCTATTGTATAAGATTTCTATTAGCTTTAGGACGCTGTTATGTTATTGGAGGTTATGACGTCCGGGTAGGCCTTGATTTCTTTTTTATAAAAGGCATGCAAACGTAAAAGTGCGCCAGTTATATGCAGGGAAAAGTTAATGCAACCCACCCCTAGACTGCCCCTGGATTGCCCTAGACTGCCCATGGACCGGTCTTGGACTGCCCCTAGACTCCCCATGGACTGCCCCTTGACTGCCTCTAGACTGCCCATGGACTGGCCTTGGACTGCCCCTGGATTGCCCCTGGACTGCCTTTGGATTGCCCCTCGACTGCCCGTTCTGCGCCCCCATCCTCTTCCTAAGACAGTGGTATCACGTGATTTATTGAACATTTGATCTCATGTGGAATGTTTTGCTGTCGAGTTCGTTGTTTGTCTTGCTCGTCATTATTTTAACCCATTTTCTCCACCATAGATGAGACTGAAATATGATACATGGCTGCCAGACGTGGAATCTTTCAAATGAATTAAAATTTTAATTACACGTGATTTTGTTTACTTTTAATGTATTTATTTGATTTTTTTGCCGGGGGTGGGGGTGAGGGGTGTAGAGAAGTATTTAAGAAGTAGGTCTCCACTTTCATGGACTTTGATTAGAAAAATGGCCGAGGGTTAGAATTACAAAACAGGTTTTTTTTTTGTTTTTTTTTTTTTTTTGATAGTTTTTACTTGAATTTTTTTTTAAGTAAGCAAAAAATATCCTTGGGCTCATTTTTTTTAGAAAAATGGCCGAGGGTTAGAATTACAAAACAGGTTTTTTTTTTGTTTTTTTTTTTTTTTTGATAGTTTATACTTGAATTTTTTTTAAAGTAAGCAAAAAATATCCTTGGGCTCATTATTACTTCCTCATCAAAAATAATTCTTTCAGCATCATAAAGATATAACAACTAGTGACCACAAAGGGCGCACTTTCATATTTACCTGTTATACCCCGTGATCTAAAAATACGCCAAGCCTCAAAAGTATCGACACCCCCCCCCCTTTCCATACACACACATACACACACAGGTCGCGAGTCATAGCTTAATTTCGATCGGCCTATTACTTATTGGATGAACTCTATTCAAACTTACATATTTTAAAAAAAGTATACTTTTTTTTTTACCATTTGATACACTCATACCAAAACAATGGAATTCATTCCCCTGAACGGAGTAACGGACGGCAGCAACACGTGATCCGATCATTTCTAACAGTAGATCCATGAGATGGGATTGGGAAATCGCCATGTTGATTGCCATCATCCTGCTGTTGATGGACCGGATGTAATGTCCGAATTCGAATTAAGATAGTGTCCAAACAACTTGTTTATAGAATAATTATTTCAGGAGTTATAGGAACCTTATCTAGTTTGCAGTAAATTAATTTTGTTTATATAGATTTCAAACATAAAATAAAGCACACAGAAATGCAGAAATAGTGAGCTTGATTATGAAAAATGGTTTGATTCAACAATGGTCAATTTTTTATTAATTGTTTTATTGGCTTAATATTTTACATGGAATTACTGTTATTGAACACTAGGGCGTTACCGGGGGCAGTTTTGTACACCAGGTCCGGGTATTTAAAAATAAAAACGGCGTGTCCAAGTGTTATGAAAAACATGAACTTATTTTCTATAATATACGCAAGCCTTTAGCCAATATGCCTACAGACAGCCCTACACGCTAACTGCCGACCTTCAAACATGTCAAACAGACAGTCCTACACCCTACCTGCCGGCCTTTAAACAGTATGCCTACAGACAGTCCTACACGCTAACTGCCGACCTTCAAACTAGTCCAACAGACATTCCTACACGCTAACTGCCGCCCCTCAAACTAGTCCAACAGACAGTCCTACACCCTACCTGCTGGCTTAAAAAAATCTCTATCCTGATCTATCTCTCTCTCTCTCTCTATGACACTATCTCTCTCTCTCTCTCTCTCTATATATATATATATATATATATATATATATATATATATATATATATATATATATATATATTAACTGCTCTATATCACTAAATATTGTATATTTGTATATTCTCTCTCTCTCTCTCTCTATCTCACTCTCTCTCTCTCTCTCTCTCTCTATATATATATATATATATATATATATATATATATATATATATATATATATATATATATATATATGACCAATGCTAGATCACTGAACATAGTGTACTTGTATAGTCAATTTAAATGTTACAATAGTGTTTTAGCGATTCGACTATTAGTTTTAATATACGTATCATAACTGTGTCACAATAGTGGTATTCAAGTGTTGTCTGACATCAGCTAATTTGGACGTAAAGATCAAAGACTAGAAGGCAGCCCATAAATAAAAGCAGGGACGAAAGTTAACCCTTTAACTGCCCTATAGATATGTAATAATCTTATGTTTTAAAACCTTTAAACAAAATGTGTTTTACTTTTTAATTAATTTATATATTTTTATTTTTTTTTTAACTTGGACGAGAGCTTTTTTTTCTGAAGTGATGTTCCATCGATTCTTGCATAAAATGCTGGACTCAAAAAACTAAGTTTTTAAATTGTATTTATATGTTTATACGGAAGCTAGTTTGCACAGAAAATCCAAGGTATTATTGCACCAAGCCAACTGTTAACATAATGTTTGAGAGCCCCTGACGTGAGCTCTTTATGTTAACATGGAAACCAACTGTCCCATCAGGCTACTTACACGTACCTACTTCCACCGTCCCCCCCCCCACCCTCCTTAACAAGTCTATTTATAATGCCACGGGGTGGTGGGGCTTGTGGCCCAGGGCGATATCTCACTCTCAGGACGGGAGAAGTACTGGCGCCATTTCGCTCTGAAGCTATGCAGAGCTCCTCATAATTTCCCGTCGAAACGTGATTGTTCGAGGAATCCGATAGTCTTCAAATGCCACTGGGTGAAATCTCGCAACGAGAGATCTCGTCCGGGCCAAACCCTCGTCTTTGATGTCAAGCGGGCTATCGCCACGATGCACGCGTAGCCGCCGATGTCACGCTTTCGCGCTCGCGGGCGCGATATCTGCTCTTATAATTGAAGAATTATGCACAAGGAGCTGGGTAGTGATATCAATATTTAACAACCCGGCCGGCATATCGACGACGGGTTGACACGATTCTCCAGAAGAATCTGGTTCATTGTTCAGACAGCACTTTGGATGAAAGCAGAGCACGTTCAGATAGTTCTTTTGTCTTTTTCCAAAATGCGACGTGCCAAATAAATCGAGGCTACCAAAAAAATGCCTGCTACATGCTTGTTTCAATAACAACATCTGAACTATTGAAGGATGGCCACTCCGTCAGTGATAGTGGTCTGTATTCTTTATTACGGCCTGGTCACACTCTTAAGTTTTCGCGTGAACCCTTTGGCTTACTTAAGTTGTCCAGCCATAAGCCCAATTTATGTGGCTTATTTAAGTTGTACAGCCATAATACCAATTTATGTGGCTTATTTAAGTTGTACAGCCATAATACCAACTTGTGTGGCTTATTTAAGTTGTACAGCCATAATCTCAAATGTTGTGGCTTATTTAAGGTGTACAGCAATAATACCAATTTGTCCGACTTATTTAAGCTGTACGGCCAAAATCCCAATTTTTGTGGCTTATTTGACTTTTACAGCCATCCCAATTTTTTAATAGAAAAAAAATCTGAAATATAGAATGATTAAAAGCTTAAAAGTCGGTGAACTGCCTTAAATTTAAATATGGTTTAAACAGCTTTAAATGCATTACAAGTATTTGGGGGAAAATACATGTATATCATATCTGAAAGGGACTTAATCATTTGAAAAAAACATCTGCATCTCTTCTTCCGCATATTTCCCTCCCCTTTACCCCACCCCATCCCACTTTTTTTTTTTTACAATTCTCAAATTCTTTTGTAATTGTTGTCTCCCTCAAAAGGCGAGTTTAAAGTGTGTCTTTTCCACCCTCTGAAAACAGCTCCGCCCATCCCCACTACCACCACCCCACCCCCCACACACGCACGCTCAGCACCAACATCTCCACAAGAAGAAGAAGAAGAAGTAACCCACTGATCAATATCCCTGAAGATATGTGTAATTTATTAAAACATTGTAACAAAAAAAATAAATAATACTTTTTTGATATGGTTTTATTCCTCTTCCCCCAGGTAACATCAATCTCGCATCTCAATCCATGAATTGATGTTGGTCTATAAACGTAAATGTCAAATTTAATGGCCACCATATCAGTACACAACCGCCAGGGTCCATGGGATTTCCCGATACAGGGAGATGCGTACCACCGCTGAGTGTGCACTTCGCTGTGCAGTCGACGCTTCGCGAAAATTGTTAAGGAGCTTAAGAAGCAAAAAAAAAATAAAAAAATAAATAAAAATGAAAATACGAATTTTTAAAATAAACGATTTCCAGGTACGTTCTAGAGCAGAGGTTCCCAAACCTTTTTTTTTTTTTGAGTCATGACCACAATACACTTTAAGTAAAGAGACCCGTGACCCACATACATTTAAAACAGGTAAAGAAGAGGATAAAAGAAAATAAATCCTAATATGAATTGTTATTTTATTTCAGTATAACATAATTCAATATAGTTTTTACATACGACATGCATAATGCGATGATATAAGAAAAAAAAACCACACACACACATAAACAAAACAACAACAACAGCAACAACAACAACAACAACGTAATAACCTTCAAAATTGGCCGCCGCGATTTCGCTAATGCCAACGTCATAACATTCTCAATGACATATTGTTTTATTTCCTTAAAAAGTTATGTTTAAAATGTCCCTTTGAATGTAGCGACGGGTGAGCTGTCAGGAAAACCTTCAACACACTTGGGCTAGAAACTTGGGGGTCTAGCATCCAGAAGCTGATTGTTAAAAAATCATTAACATTACGAAACGCATGGTTTCTTTTTTTTTTTGTTTTAAAGATCAAGAAGCTTGGGTCGAAAACTACAGTCTAAATTGCTATACGGGGGAAGTTGGAAGTAAATGACTCTGGGAGGCGGATCGGGATGGAGATATACAAATCCCTTTTATAACGTTATCCCTGATTAACTTTCTACGTGTATGGACAAGAGGAGTTATCGTGGACAATTATAAAGCGTTTATCAGTGGGAAGTATTGCGTTAAAAAAAAGGGGGGGGGGGTTGATGCTTCATTTAGTCGAGGCGTTCTTCCTTGCTCCTACTTGAACCCACCCTCTACCCCAGTGCCTTCCTTTTGCCACCAATCATCCAACCCTCTTTTTTTTATCATCGTCCCTTGTGCCTTCCTATCCAACCTATCCAACTAACCTAGTGCCTTCCCATCGACCTCCTTGCAACCTAACATACAACTCTTTTCTTTACCAACTGTACCACCCAAACACTTTCTTCATACCATTTATGCAGAGGAATCCCTTTTTTTCCCCTACATTTTATATTGTAATTTAATAAGTTATGATATGCCCACATACATTTACCCTAACATTTACCATATCTGTTTCAAGAGGCCTTGATGGCATGACATATACGATGTACAGAAACAACAAATTATAATTTGCTCTTTTAATGTATGTGAAATAAACTTTATAAATGTTCACATTACTTTAACTGGGAATTAATGCAGTAACAGCTTAGGGATGAGATCTGAATCAATGTATATTGTCACCACGACCCTTAGGGCACTAGTCAAATTTTATTTTTTTTATTTTTTTTATTTTTAATATTTATTTTTTTTCGCTTTAAATTTTTTTTTTTTTACGGTTAACATGTGTCGTGTCGTTGGGTATTTCGGGGATCATTTTGTTGGTCGGTCTCTTTCTTTTGAGTAAATAACACACGTGTAGCGCGAGTCCTTAGTATTGTAGAGAAGGTAAAAATAACACACTGGGAAGGGATGGTGCAAGGCGGCGTTTCCAAAACTTTTTGTTTAAAAGTATGGCGGACCGCTGGACAAGTTTCGAAATTGCTCCAGGGACCCGGTGGGCCGATTTATTAATTATACTTACTTTTTATTTTACCATAAATAAACATGTTGTGTGGACGGGCAACTTAAATAACGCGGACCGGTGCCGGCCCGCCGACCACCTTTTGGGGGAACGCTGGGGTAACGATTTTGGGGTTTGTGGGGGGGGGTGGGGGTAGATGCAGTAAAACTTGTGTAAGGGCACTTTCCAGCTCAATACATGATGTTCCTCTTTCCCCCGTGATTCTATTTACGATCTGAGAAGGAATGTGTTATGAGCGGGGGGCGCACGTGGTGGTGGTGGAAGCTCCTAGGGCTGGCATAAAAATGTGGCTCGTCTTCATTTCAAGACAGTCTCGTAAGAAGGTTGTTTTTTTTTTTCCCTTCTTATTGCCTTTTACGCAAATTAGATCTCCC
This sequence comes from Lymnaea stagnalis, assembly GCA_964033795.1. Lineage (NCBI taxonomy): Eukaryota > Metazoa > Mollusca > Gastropoda > Lymnaeidae > Lymnaea > Lymnaea stagnalis. The sequence continues at coordinate 444,575 of CAXITT010000375.1, read as the reverse complement.
AGCTGATAATAGATTTACAGAATAATGGAGGGATTCCAAGAACAAAAGGGTGGAATATTTTTGATGGTAGGGATAAACGAAGATATAATTTGATGAAATGAACAAAGATATAATTTGATGAAATGAACAAAGATATAATTTGATGTAATGAATAAAGATATAATTTGATGTAATAAACAAAGATATATATTGATGTAATGAAAAAATATATTATTTGACGTAATGAACAATATATAATTTGATATAATGAACAAAGATACAATTTGAAGTATTGATTGTATCAAAAAAACTAAAAGACTAAAATAATGAAAGAAAATAAGTGTTTCTTTTATCATTTAGATAACATGAATTAATTGTGACAGTTGTAAGTATTCGTGTAAAGTGACAGTAAAAGAATTTGACAGAAATTTAATATATGAACAAAATAATCATCAACAAAAATTATATATGCAGCGTGTAATGTGATAAAATAATATCATGATAAAAGGCACACAAAAATTTGAAGAAATATATGTAAATCAGGAAGAAGAAATACAGAAACAGCCCAATTTCAAAGCATCCATTCTTCTGTACATTGTTATGGTATAGCGCTGAGTTCCAGGAGCGAGAGAGAAAGAGAGACAAAAGTGGTTGTGGGGCGGGAGGGTGGAACTGACTTCCGTGCGCCATCTTGTTTGCAACATGTGTCACATCCGCTCTCCGACCACCAATGATTTCCATGAGAAAGACCGCGGCGAGTCGGGCATCAACACCGGCTGTATGGCGGCCATGTTAAGTAGACAGCGGACAGAGTTTCCCACGAGTCGAATACTGATTTCATTTCCGGTTCCCCTTTAAATAGATCGATACTTCCTCATTACCGGAGCATGGAGGCGAGGGCTGTGTGACCGTTTGAGATTAGTGGTTGACTCTGTGTCGAAAGGGAGTGAGTTCAAGTCTTTTTATTATGGAAGCACAGCTAATGTACCCAGTGTTTTGACTTGGTGGATGTTATTTCATGGACATTCAAAGACCAATACTTATCGTGACGGTATACTTAAACACGCATTAAACAATGAAAGCTACTAAATGAGCAAAACCATGTATCTAGACCAGTGGTTCTCAACCCTCCTAATGCCACGACCCTTTAATACACTTCATTATTTTTGTGGTGGCCCCCAAACATAAAATTACTTTCGTCGCTAATTCACAAATATGTGTTTTCCGATGGCCTGAGCCGACCCCTGAGTATGGATCGTTCAACCCCCAAAGGGGGATGCGACCCACATGTTGAGAGCCACTGATCTAGACTTTCAGAGAAAACAGAAAAGTTGTAACCTCTACTAATTTTTTAGGGTTTTAAAACCATTTGGTTCCTTCCTATAACAAGATGCCGGGATTTATTTCAAGGATCATCATTATTAATTAAAAATTAAGTTAGGTAAAGGCTATCGGGTCGGCTAACATCGGTGGCTTTTCAGATCATACTCCTGAGCCTATGTGCTCACACTCCTGAACCTATGTGCTCACACTCCTGAACCTATGCGCGCATACTCCTGAACCTATGCGATCATACTCCTGAACCTATGTGCTCATACTCCTGAACCAATGCGCTCATACTCCTGAACCTATGTGCTCATACTCCTGAGCCTATGTGCTCACACTCCTGAACCTATGCGCGCATACTCCTGAACCTATGCGATAATACTCCTGAACCTATGTGCTCATACTCCTGAACCTATGCGCTCATACTCCTGAACCTATGTGCTCATACTCCTGAACCTATGTGCTCATACTCCTGAACCTATGTGCTCATACTCCTGAACCTATGTGCTCATACTCCTGAACCTATCTGCTCATACTCCTGAACCTATGCGCTCATACTCCTGAGCCTATGTGCTCATACTCCTGAACCTATGTGCTCATACTCCTGAACCTATGTGCTCATACTCCTGAACCTATGCGCGCATACTCCTGAACCTATGTGCTCATACTCCTGAACCTATGCGCGCATACTCCTGAACCTATGTGCTCATACTCCTGAACCTATGTGCTCATACTCCTTAACCTATGTGCTCATACTCCTGAACCTATGTACTCATACTCCTGAACCTATGTGATCATACTCCTGAACCTATGCGATAATACTCCTGAACCTATGTGCTCATACTCCTGAACCTATGTGCTCATACTCCTGAACCTATGTGCTCATACTCCTGAACCTATGTGCTCATACTCCTGAACCTATGTGCTCATACTCCTGAACCTATGTGCTCATACTCCTGAACCTATGCGCTCATACTCCTGAACCTATGTGCTCATACTCCTGAACCTATGTGCTCATACTCCTGAACCTATGTGCTCATACTCCTGAACCTATGTGCTCATACTCCTGAACCTATCTGCTCATACTCCTGAACCTATGTGCTCATACTCCTGAACCTATGTGCTCATACTCCTGAACCTATGTGATCATACTCCTGAACCTATGTGCTCATACTCCTGAACCTATGCGCTCATACTCCTGAACCTATGCGCTCATACTCCTGAACCTATGTGCTCATACTCCTGAACCTATGTGCTCATACTCCTGAACCTATGTGCTCATACTCCTGAACCTATGTGATCATACTCCTGAACCTATGTGATCATACTCCTGAACCTATGTGCTCATACTCCTGAACCTATGTGCTCATACTCCTGAACCTATGTGCTCATACTCCTGAACCTATGTGCTCATACTCCTGAACCTATGTGCTCATACTCCTGAACCTATGTACTCATACTCCTAAAGCTATGCGATCATACTCCTGAACCTATGCGATCATACTCCTGAACCTATGTGCTCATACTCCTGAACCTATGTGCTCATACTCCTGAACCTATGTGCTTATACTCCTGAACCTATGCGCTCATACTCCTGAACCTATGCGCTCATACTCCTGAACCTATGCGCTCATACTCCTGAACCTATGTGCTCATACTCCTGAACCTATGCGCTCATACTCCTGAACCTATGCGCTCATACTCCTGAACCTATGCGCGCATACTCCTGAACCTATGAGCTCATACTCCTGAACCTATGTGCTCATACTCCTGAACCTATGTGCTCATACTCCTGAACCTATGTGATCATACTCCTGAACCTATGTGCTCATACTCCTGAACATATGTGCTCATACTCCTGAACCTATGTGCTCATACTCCTGAACCTATGTGCTCATACTCCTGAACCTATGTGCTCATACTCCTGAACCTATGTGCTCATACTCCTGAACCTATGTGCTCATACTCCTGAACCTATGTGCTCATACTCCTGAACCTATGTGCTCATACTCCTGAACCTATGTGCTCATACTCCTGAACCTATGTGCTCATACTCCTGAACCTATGTGCTCATACTCCTGAACCTATGTGCTCATACTCCTGAACCTATGTGCTCATACTCCTGAACCTATGTGCTCATACTCCTGAACCTATGTGCTCATACTCCTGAACCTATGTGCTCATACTCCTGAACCTATGTGCTCATACTCCTGAACCTATGTGCTCATACTCCTGAACCTATGTGCTCATACTCCTGAACCTATGTGCTCATACTCCTGAACCTATGTGCTCATACTCCTGAACCTATGTGCTCATACTCCTGAACCTATGTGCTCATACTCCTGAACCTATGTGCTCATACTCCTGAACCTATGTGCTCATACTCCTGAACCTATGTGCTCATACTCCTGAACCTATGTGCTCATACTCCTGAACCTATGTGCTCATACTCCTGAACCTATGTGCTCATACTCCTGAACCTATGTGCTCATACTCCTGAACCTATGTGCTCATACTCCTGAACCTATGTGCTCATACTCCTGAACCTATGTGCTCATACTCCTGAACCTATGTGCTCATACTCCTGAACCTATGTGCTCATACTCCTGAACCTATGTGCTCATACTCCTGAACCTATGTGATCATACTCCTGAACCTATGTGCTCATACTCCTGAACCTATGTGCTCATACTCCTTAACCTATATGCTCATACTCCTGAACCTATGTGCTCATACTCCTAAACCTATGTGCTCTTACTCCTGAACCTATGTGCTCATACTCTTGAACCTATTTTCTCATACAGACCTATGTGCTCATACTCCTGAACCTATTTTCTCATACAGACCTATGTGCTCATACTCCTGAACATATGTGTTCAGTCATTGTTTAAGCCTAACTCATGCTATAGTTTAGAGCAGTGTTTCCCAATCTGTGTGCCATGACGTCAGGTGCTTGTAAAGTGACGAGGTCAGGTGATGGTGAATTGGTGAGGTCAGTTGCTTGTAAAGTGACGAGGTCAGGTGATTGTCAAGTGACGACGTCAGGTGCTTGTAAAGCGGCGAGGTCAGATGCAGTGACGCAGCTAGGGATTTGGGGGCCCGGGGGGCTTGGACTCTTTAGGGGCCCCTGCATTTTGACATTCGACATTATTTAGTGTACAAAAAAATTTTGGACACGCCTTTGGGAGCCCCCTTCAAGTAGGGGCCCGAAAGGGAGTTTCGAATTTGGACCCCCCTCCCTTAGCTACGCCACATGGTCAGGTGCTTGTAAAGTGTAGAGATCAGGTGATTGTGAAGTGGCGAGGTAAATTATTTGTCAAGTGACGAGGTCAGGTGCTTGTAAGGTGGTGAGGTCAGGTGCTTGTAAGGTGGTGAGGTCAGGCGCTTGTCACGCATACGAATTAAGGGAAATTATACAAATATTTTTCAATGAAAATAATCAAAATGAATTCTGAGATAATATTCGAAATGAACCGTGGGCGCAACAAAGCACTTCTTGACCCTGTTGACAAGTTTAGTGTTTGAAAACAATAAATACCAGCTTGCAAGGAAAAGGGGGAAAAAAATCCCAGCGGCGTATCAAGAGTATCCTCTGGGGTTGGGAGGACGAGATAACGATTTGGGAAATAAAATTAGAACATTTTGAACAGTATTCCAAAATGGCCGAGTGCAAGCTAAATTGTGGGCATTGTTATAACACGTAAATACCGTCATAGTTTGTGTCCGTGGGCCTCCTCCAAATTGGTATTTTTTTTAACCCCTGGTATGCAGATCGAACCGACTTCCTGTGTCGCAAAATAATATGTGTCTAAGAAGTTTGTTCAGCCAACATGAAAAGTTTAGACCTTACTAGTTTAAAGAGATACATATGAATACTAAAAGAACTTCATTGACTCGGCTGATTCTAAGTGCACGTGTCCTTTCTCTGGATATTTTTTTTTTTATATTAACTTACACTTTTTTTACGTGGGTGGCTTTCTGGCTGGTGGGCAAAATCTTCGGACGGCCCATTGACCCACTCCCCGTCAACCTATGGAGCTGAAAATTGACACATTGACTCGTTGCCGATAAATTGTATTTTTTTTTTTTTTAATTTTCAGCCCCATCCACCAACCACAGTGCCAGAAAATCAATATTTTTTTTTTCTTCTGTTTTTCAAGGGGAAAAATTAAATAAAATTCCCGATAACTGCGCTAAATAAGATACTATTTAAAAAACTTTTGCAAGCGCTTATGGTGCATATTACTTTTTTGTATTTCTAAAATTGTTGGTGAAATAAGTATGAGGTGTAAAAACTGGTGGGTCATGATACAATTAATAAAGCAAGAGGCATGCAAAAATGTTTGGTTGTGAATATTGAATGGGGGGGGGGGACACTAAATGGAATTCTATGTTATTCTTATTATTATTGTCCAATCTTACATTTTATAACAGATGTGTTTAAATTTAAAATAAATATTCATTGCTCTTGTTTTTTTCCTCCATTCACCAGATATGAACTTTCTCAAGCTGTAGCTTCGCAGACACACATGGCGTAACAACTAATCCGAAAAAAACTTCACACATTTTGTTTCTTTTAAAGTCATCACCGTTCTAAACAAGGATACGCGGACGACGCCAGTGTGCAGCGCTTACGTAGTTCATCTAACAACAAAACACAACAACAACAACAAAAACAGGCGCTTCATGAATCAATCAACGGCCGCACGTCGAATGTAACACTGCAGCCCTGTACCTCTGGATCACTTCCAAGCGGAGTACCAACCAGGGTGCCACAAACAGTCAACACATCATCTATCGCACTCTGTGTGTGTCTCTATCCAACCGCACTCTGTGTGTGTCTCTATCCAACCGCACTCTGTGTGTGTCTCTATCCAACCGCACTCTGTGTGTGTCTCTATCCAACCGCACTCTGTGTGTGTCTCTATCTCCGTCTCTCACTTTTCTGAAGGGAATATATAATATGCGTATATATTTTGTCTTGTGAGTCCTGGAGACTAGAACTCAAAAAACTTCCTGGGGAAGGAGAATACCCCGACTTCATCGCTGGTGGTGGTTGATCCCTACGCCCTCGATGAACACGTGAAGCCACCCTTTGGACTTTGGAAAGCGTATGGCGAGGCTGCTGTGCCGGATACTAGTTTTGTATACGTCGCTGTTCAACATGGTGCAAACGTGGGTGCTGCAGCTGATTCTGGTCGTCACTGCATTGGCCGAGAGATGTACAAAAGCTGTTCCGTAAGTATTATTGGCTTCGACTATTGTGTTGGTAGTCAGTGCAGGGACGGCAATCAGTCGATAGAAATGTTTAAAAACAAGTGTAAACAATTGACTTAGGGGTGAAATGATGTTGGCTTTAGGATGAAATATTGGCTTAGGGGTGAAATGATGTTGGCTTTAGGATGAAATATTGGCTTAGGGGTGAAATGATATTGGCTTTAGGATGAAATATTGGCTTAGGGGGGAAATGATATTGGCTTTAGGATGAAATATTGGCTATGGGGTGATATGATGTTGGCTTTAGGATGAAATATTGGCTTAGGGGGGAAATGATATTGGCTTTAGGATGAAATATTGGCTAAGGGGTGATATGATGTTGGCTTTAGGATGAAATATTGGGTGAAATGCTGTTGGCTTTAGGATGAAATATTGGCTTAGGGGTGAAATGATATTGGCTTTAGGATGAAATATTGGCTTAGGGGTGATATGATGTTGGCTTTAGGATGAAATATTGGGTGAAATGCTGTTTGCTTTAGGATGAAATATTGGGTGAAATGCTGTTGGCTTTAGGATGAAATATTGGGTGAAATGCTGTTGGCTTTAGGATGAAATATTGGGTGAAATGCTGTTGGCTTTAGGATGAAATGTTGGCTTTTGGGATGAAATGTTGTTTTTAAGGATGAAATTTTGGTTTTAGGATGAAATGTTGGCTTAGGGATGAAATGTTGGCTTTAGGATGAAATGTTGGTTTTGGGATTAAATGTTGGTTTCTTATGTATGGACACGAAAGGAAAGCCGAACAGATGGATTTTAAATAAAAGAAAGATGAAGGGTAAAACATGACAAAGCTAGAGATCAGAAAATAAACAGTGAAACAAGATATGTTAATCAAATATAATATACCCCTATTGAATAGAAACCATATTAACAACTTAGACTGCAAGATTAAGGCTCCTCATCTTCCACTGACATGTGAGTTCTGGGAACCATAGCTCTCGTAGCAGGAATATTAAAATACAGCTTTTAATATTTCATTAGCAGAAAGAGTTAACCAGTGATTCTCAAAATGTTTCAGTGTGATGAGCCTGGATTTTAACCGCATTGCTGGCACTGTAGCCCAAAAACATTTTTTTTTTTTTTTAATTTTCTTTAATTATTCCCATTTTGAGGAACAGCCATCATTTTCTCGCGGAAGGTATCAGTCCGCGGGGTCACAATTTTGAGAGCACTGGTGTAGGCTGTAGATCATCTATTAGTGGTCTGTTAACATAGGCTGTTCTTTCTGTTGAGTTGTGGTCTTAAGCGGGGAAACTATTGCGTTAACGAAATGTCCAAGATACAGTTGTTTCGGAAGCGTGAGATTAAACGAAATGTCCAAGATACAGTTGTTTCAGAAGCGTGAGATTAAACGAAATGTCCAAGATACAGTTGTTTCAGAACCTTGAGATTAAACGAAATGTCCAAGATACAGTTGTTTCAGAACCGTGAGATTAAACGAAATGTCCAAGATACAGTTGATTTGACCAGGACCAGCTACAACAGGATCTCAATCTGTTAGCTGAGTGGGAGATGAGCTGGGACATGGAATTTCACCCTGCCAAGTGCCAGACACTATCAATCTCTAGAAGTTGTACTCCTCTACACTACCAATACAAACTGCACGGCCATATTCTTGAGCAAGTTTCCTCCGTAAAGTACCTGGGTGTTACCATTCAAAGAGAGGTCCGATGGGACGAACATATTAACAATGTATGTAACCAAGCAAACAAGACCCTAGGGTTCTTAAGGCGAAATCTAAAGATTGGCAACTCCTGTGTGAAAGAAAGAGCATATAAAGCCTTTATCCGTCCGATTTTAGATTATGCATCTTCAGTCTGGGACCCATTTACCCAGAAGAGCATTGACAGGTTGGAGGCGGTCCAGCGACGAGCAGCACGCTTTGTCCTAAACCGCTACAGGAATACCTCAAGTGTTGGCAGCATGCTAGAAACACTAGGCTGGTCACCATTGGAGAAACGACGACGACAATCCAGGCTCTCCATGATGTACAAGATAAATAATGGGCTGGTCCACTGTTCCAGTATTAAACAGAAACTCGTCCCTCTCCCCCATAGACAGCGACGAGGCCATGACAGGCAATTCAGGCTCATACCAGCAAGAAGCCAGTATAGGAGCTGCTCATTCCTGCCCAAGACAATCAGGGACTGGAACAATCTTTCAAAAGGAACGGTTGAGGCGACAACACTAGACACATTTGTGTCTATTGCCTCAAGCCTTCAAACCCCCAGTGCATGATTCCCTCACAAAGTGGCACTGGAAATCTGTGAAATTTCCTCATCAACACCAGGAACAGAAACATTGCAAATCCCATCTACATGCATAGGAGCCAAAATGATCAATAAATTGATCGTGGGCCCTTAAGATATAGAAGAAGAAGAAGAAGAAGATTCAGAAGCGTGAGATTAAACATTTAAATGTAAAGAATGAATTGAAAGAGTCGTTTTCACGATTTAAAAAAAAAATAATAATAATAAACTTACAACATTATTAAAAATATTCGTCGCCAAGCTTAACATTCACACCTTCGTGTTCAACCCATATTTCATTATCTTAACAATTGTTTTGTTTTAATAAAAGTTCAACATATAAGTTCAACATAGTTCAACATATAAGTTCAACATAATTATATATGCCGTTAATCGTTAACGTTCCAGAAGGTTCATTTGTCGCACCCGATCACACGATGAATATTCGGGAACTAATCTCTTCGACTACCAATTAGCGGTACAGTTAAGTCGATACCAGCGCTTTTCTTTTAAAAAAGAAAGAAAGAAAGAACGATCCAGAAATCAAACGAAACAAATTGTTTTTATATAGATCAGATCAACATTAGCACAAGCAGACGCAAAACAAAGGTCAGGGTTGGATGAACTATGTCTTCCTGGTGGGGGACGCGCTGCAGTTTGTTTGATCAATTGATCTGGCACAGCGGGTCTTAAACTATGTTAAGCTATTTGCATGGGGTATGTCTCATTGTTGGGGGGGGGGGAAGGGAAATAGCTCAATTTTTTCCCTTAAATTGCTTCTATATAAGATCACAGCGGGTCTTAAACTATGTTAAGCTATTTGCATGGGGTATGTCTCATTGTTGGGGGGGGGGGGGAAGGGAAATAGCTCAATTTTTTCCCTTAAATTGCTTCTATATAAGATAATATACTAGACATCCAAAAGTTTTATTTTATGAAACTATTTTTATTGAATATAGACGAGATATTTATTCCAGTCTTGCAAGACCAACTTGATCGATGAAAATATATCAATAGTGATCAACGTCTCATAATATTATTAGTCTATTACATTATTTTGAATTTGGCAACGTGTCCGTCATAAAACTAAACTAGTTGAATGTAAACGCAATTCATATGTTTAAAATAAAACTAGTTGACTGTAAATGTATTTCATATGTTGAAAACTAAACTAGTTGACTGTAAATATATTTCATAAGTTGAAAACTAAACTAGTTCACTGTAAATGTATTTCATGTGTTGAAAACTAAACTAGTTCACTGTAAATGTATTTCATATGTTTAAAACTAAACTAGTTGACTGTACATGTATTTCATATGTTGAAAACTAAACTAGTTGACTGCAAATGTATTTCATATGTTGAAAACTAAACTAGTTGACTGTAAATATATTTCATAAGTTGAAAACTGAACTAGTTGACTGTAAATGTATTTCATGTGTTGAAAACTAAACTAGTTCACTGTAAATGTATTGCATAAGTTGAAAACTACACTAGTTCACTGCAAATGTATTTCATATGTTGAAAACTAAACTAGTTGACTGTAAATGTATTTCATATGTTGAAAACTAAACTAGTTCACTGTAAATGTATTTCATATGTTGAAAACTAAACTAGTTCACTGCAAATGTATTTCATATGTTAAAAACTAAACTAGTTGACTGTAAATGTATTTCATGTGTTGAAAACTAAACTAGTTGACTGTAAATGTATTTCATATGTTGAAAACTAAACTAGTTGACTGTAAATGTATTTCATATGTTAAAAACTAAACTAGTTCACTGTAAATTTCTTTTATATTAAAACTAAACGTCACAGTGATATGTTCTTTTTATGTTAATTAGAGGCCAATGACAGATGGGAGAGTCAACATCAACCAGGATATTGAACAAAAAAAAATTAAATTAATTTTTTTTAACAAAGTAGGAAAAACTAAAATAATCCTTCCTGACCTTATTTTTTTTTCTCCGAGAGGAAAACGGAGATCCATATTTGCACCATTTTCTTTCAGCGAATCAAAACTTTTCAGTGCGTCCATTAGAAGGTAGTTGTGCGTCCATTAGAAGGTAGTTGTTGGTAGGCGTTTCCTGCAACATAGTCATAGATCACTTTTTAAACATTTAATTTATATCTTTAACGGTGCTGCATGCTTTAAAAATTATCTTTTAATGAAATACAATTATTTCAGAACTTTCAGAAGAGAATAAGATTTGAATATTTTATAACAGCTAAATACAATTTGTTAGCCATAATTCACAATGTTTAATGTGGTTCCCTGTGTAATTTCAATCAGCGCCATATATTTTAAGATGTTCTTTCTCTGCAAGAAAATTACAAGATTCTTAAATAAGAAATGATCAGGAAAATATTTTGTGGAATAGTTTAAATCTCCTTTTTCTTAAAAATTCACAAAATATTAATTTAAATTTAAATAGACGTGAGGCATGACTGAAGACATTGAACGCCTTTTCAGAGGACAAAATATACATTAACGTTACTCAACAGTATAATGATGGGGTGAATGGACTTATGGCATTCAATTTTAAAAAATGATTAAACGGGGAAAAGGGGAGTAAAAGTTTGACATAGCTTAACAAAACGATTTTAATTTATTTTTAAAAAAAATTATGAATAAGAACAACAACCATTACATTATTTTTTGAATTGACATTACATTATTTATTCTTTTTAAATGCTAAACTGTATTGCAACAAGAGAGTGCAATGTCATGTAACAAAATACCACGTTATCTCTATTCTGTGAACTTGTTACAGGTTTATGAAGACATCACATTTTCGAATCCTCATTTTTAAAAAAAATTAATGTCTCTTGCAGTTTAACTTCACATCTTTCAAAATGAAAAATTAATTAAATAATATTAAATTGAGTACTTTGGCTTTAGTTTGCCAAATGTACTTCCAATCAAGGTACAAAGCAAGTCGCACAATTTAGTTAAACTGTGCAAGAGCCCAATCCATTGCGTGAGGACCGCTGGTTTAAGCTAATAAAATGTAATTGATTGATGATTTCAGACGGTTTTAAAAGAAAACGCTCAAAAATCTGAAAACTATAAATTAGTTCAATGGGAGATTACATGGGATTTTAGCATGTCTCGCAAACAAAGCAATGTTTTTAGTTTGCATTTTGTTGTTGTTTTTGTTTGTTGTTGTTGTTATTGTTGCTGTTGTTGCTGTGTGGAAAAGAGACGTGGATGGGGGGGGGGGAGGTGATGTGCTTTTCCCATGTTTATATATTATTCAGATTAATTTGTTCTAATTAGTTTTAATCCTAAATCTGATGTCTTTTCGATTCAGTGCTGAAAGGTTGAACCAATAATGTTTGAATGACAACTTTAATGTTATGGTGTGGACCGCAAGCAGTCGAGCAGTGGTGTTCTGGGGGTCATGCGAAATGGTGGCTAAATTTTAACCATTGTACCGAACCGGTTTTTTAAAAAGTCAAAATATGTTATTTTTGTTTAAACATAAAAATATACTTATAAATTTACAATTTTGCTAAAACCGACAAGATTCGAACCCTAACCTAACACCACTGGCCACAAGCGCCTGCGACATTTTGGTAATGTGGGACAGTGCCTCTCACTTATTTACTCCATTTGTTTAAATTCTTTAAGTTTAATCGTTTTAACGGCGTTCTTTCATTTAAAAAAACAACTCATGAACTAGACGCGTTGTTAAAAGACATTCCTCCTGGACAGAGCGTCGAAGCTGATTTAATATAATTAAAAACTTATAATAACATTTTTTTTTTTAAAGATTCCCAGAGAGTAGTCACGTGGGCCCTGCTATCTCTGCGGCGCCAAAGTGGGGGTGGGGGTGTGTTGGGCCTCCGATAGTTTGTAATCTGGGAAAAATATATCAATTTTGAAAACAAAAGAGTGCAAAACCGAAATGTTTCAGAAGACCTTCACCCCCACCCCTCTGGAATCCTCGAAACCCCATCTTCCCCTCCCTTTTTTCTAAAGTTTTAATTTGTACAACTAACTAAAATATCCCCCCCAACCCTCTCCCCCCACACGCCCTTTTTTCCCATCTCTTTAAGCAGAGTCAAGACCTACCCGGAGAACAAGGTGACGGTCCTGAGACGTGTGCCTGCCACGTGCTCGAACTGGGACAAGGCGTGGGCATGGCTGACCAAGACAGACTGCGGGACGAAATACAGGTAAGGAGACACCTGGTCACGTCACTGTCACTTGTTTTATTTAGGAATGTCAATATCGGTTTGTTTATGGTTGTTTGTTGTTTTTTTTTCTTTGGCTTGGGATTTTTTTTCCCCTTCAAATTTGCAAACCGGTTATAGTGTCCTAGGAATTCGGTTTTAAACCAGTTATCGGTTTTTTTACGATGTAATCTCAACCTTTCCATACAAAAATGGTCAGATTGACAAGTTTTATAACAGATTGACAAGTTGCATAACATATTGACAAGTTTCATAACAGATTGACAAGTTTCATAACAGATTGAAAAGTTTCATAACAGATTGACAAGTTTCATAACATATTGACAAGTTTCATAACATATTAACAAGTTTCATAACAGATTGAAAAGTTTCATAACATATTGACAAGTTTCATAACATATTGACAAGTTTCATAACATATTGACAAGTTTCATAACATATTGACACGTTTCATAACATATTGACACGTTTCATAACGTTGAAAGCAACAGAACTCGAAATATATTTTATTCTCAGCAATAGTTGTGTTTTTTTTTTTTTTCCTTTTGAAAACGTTCGTAAGACAAACGAATCTTATTACGTGTTTTATCCATGACGTTGTCTTTTCTCTTCCTTTTTAATTAAAAAAAGGACGGGAACAAAGGTTATATTTTATTTTCAGCAATAGTTGTTTTTTTTTTTTTTTTTTCCTTTTGAAAACGTTCGTAAGACAAACGAATCTTATTACGTGTTTTATCCATGACGTTGTCTTTTCTCTTCCTTTTTAATTAAAAAAAGGACGGGAACAAAGGATATAAGACAAATTAGTTCTGTATCACTGTACCGTTGTATCACTGTACCACTGTACCGTTGTATCATGGTATCACTGTACCTTTGTATCACTGTATCAATGTACCGTTGTATCATGGTATCACTGCTGCGCGGTATCACTGTACGGCTAAATCCCTCTACCGCTATAGCATGGTTGGAAAAATTCAAGTATGTGTTTAGTCTACCAGATTTTTTTGTTTTTTAAACGCTGAACAAAAGGAAGTGTACATGCCCAGGTGCGTGGCTTGCCCCGATTCCTCCCTCACCTAAGAAACAAAAAGGACACCGAAAAAAATTATCTTCATCTAAAACAGGAGTCCTCAAACTATTTTTTTTTTTAAGGGGGTTGGGGACTGCAGCTGAGTGCCCTTCATACAACGTTTGGGGCTGGACAATGGTTTGAAAATAATATGGACGAATTCCTATGCACAAAGCACATATAATATATGTAGTGGGGGGAAAATCAAGAAACAAAAACAATGTTGATAAGGTAGAGCCATTTTAATCAGCATAATGTTATTAATATTTCAAGGGGAAGAATGCGTCTGTTTTTTTTTGAAAAAAAAAAAATATTATTAATATCTGTTGCCACACGGGCGACAGCGCGGGAACGGCTAACAACACCTGGCTTTGGAGCATGATCTGGTCCGCGGGACGCAGTTTGAGGACCCCTGGTTTAAAACTATATCAAAGCATACATATCCCCGCATCCAGTGTAACAAAAACGAGATTACGAATCCATGAAATCCATCCCATATTACATCTCGGTCATATTTTCTTCAGCACATGCGCTCACTTCTAACGAACGGTAACCACGAAACCGCCATCTTTCTGTGTACTACGTCACGTAATTTGAGACAGTGAACGTCACGTTTGAAATATACAACAACACAAAAAAAACTCATTCGCTCTTTACTGCTTATCATCTCAGTCCTTATGATCCTTTCATGTTACACCCGCTAGGAGGAAACTGAGAAAACCCCAACTATCTAAAATGCTATAAAACACAACAAAGAGGGGGTCATCATAAAGGCTGTACAACAATTTTGGCGTGGAGATTATTGGACTTTTTTTTCTTCCGGTTCGTGAACATGGATCCGAAGAGGTTCTTTAATGTCGGGAAAATATGATTTTAAGCTTTTCAGTGGTTCTTTGAATATCCTCTTTTAGTATTCAATCGTTACAAGTTTTTCTTGTGCGTTACGATGTGCGTTTGTTTCATTTTTTTTAAAAAGTAATATACTTTTTGTGGGAGTATCGAAGAAGAGCACCGTAATACAATATTTGGGTTTAAAATTGAGAGATGGTGTTTTTTTTTGTTGGTTTTTTTTTTTTTTTTTTTAAATTGGTCTAAGTCAGGCGTGCACAACAAACACCCCGCGGGAAGCTTGCGACCCGCCAGCTTTTTTTTTTTTTTGTTTTTTTTTTTTTTTTTTTAAATTGGTCTAAGTCAGGCGTGCACAACAAACACCCCGCGGGCAGCTTGCGACCCGCCAGCATCCGCTTTGCAGCCCGCGAATTAACGAACATTTTTATTCCTATTATTATCTTTCAAAGTTCACTGACAAAGGCGTTGTCTCAATCTCAAAGTCTGTAAGTACATTGATATGATTTGGTGCGCTTCAAGCCTTTGGGGATAAAGCGTGATTTTCAAATAAACTTTATTATCATTATTATTTTCTTAATAGCTTAATAGCTTCCACCCACCCCCGCCCCCCAACTTGTCCTTTTTCTTTCGGCCCGCACAAGTTTTTCATAAATTATAACGGCCCGCCTTACATTTTGAGTTGTGCAGGCCTGGTCTAAGGCACGTGGTGTATATGAAAAATATTTTGATAGATATCAATATTTATTTACCCAAAACATTTTCTTAACCTTTGCACGCAAACACTTTGGGGGTTCGCGAAAAGCTGCCAGGTGTTCAGTGAAAATTATCAATATTTACATTACTTTTTTTTTTAATGAGATCATCGTGAATATTAATAAATAAGCATTTAATGAATACTTTTGCTCTAACTATTTTAATTTAAAAGTAATTTAAATTTCTTAAAAATGTTTTTTTTTTTTTTTTTTAAGTAGTATGATGAGAGAAAATTTGGACGGTTTGGGGG
>CAXITT010000375.1:416544-428277 GCA_964033795.1 Lymnaea stagnalis | reverse complement strand
ATCTTTAACAACAAACTAAGCGATCTTTAAGAAAAAACTAAAGGATCTTTAACAACAAACTAGGCGATCTTTATGAACAAACTAACCAATCTTTAAGTAAAATAAAACGATCATTAACAAAAACTGGACGAACATTAACAAAAAACTAAGCGATCTTTAAGAACAAAATAACCGATCAATAGCAAGCAACTAACGATCTTTAACAAAAAAATAAAACATCTTTAAAAACAAATAAAGCGACCTTTCAGAACCAATTAAGCGATCTTTTAGAGCCATATCAGAACAACAATTTTTAGAGAAAAAACATATTTTTCATTAATTTCCCCCCCCCCCCCCCCCCCATTTTTTGGCCAAATTTTCTCGTACCATACTAATTTTAAAAAATTGTAAAGCAATTTAAATTACTTTTACATTAAAATGGTAAAATCCAAAGTATTCATTAGATCAAGGGTCTCAAACTCCAATCATCAGGGGGGCCGCAGGAGTTAGTGTCTGAATGAGACTGGGCCGCATCAAGTAATCCACAAAAAAGCGATTACAACTGTTACAATCTGCTCAACCTTTATAAATAACAATAAAATCTTTAAGGGTTCTCAAGAACTAGGATTCACTTTCATTCACCTACTCACTGTTGCATACAAAAATATATAGAAACATAAAAAAAAATATATAAAAAAATCAGAAATAGACTAGTCGGTGAGATTCGACTGAAACCGTCGCGGAGAGTCACGTTATAGATATCAGAATGGGGGAAACGGGCCGGCGCATGAACACTAAACTTTTCTGTCATGTAGCGGGCCGCAAAATATCGTCTTGCGGGTCACAAATAAGTTTGCGGGCCGCGAGTTTGAGACCCCTATATTAGAAGTTTTTTTATTAATAATCACGATTATCTCATTTTTTATAAAAAGAATGTAAATATTTATACTTTCCCACATCATTTTCGATGTATGCAGAATGTATGCGGGAACGAATTTCAAAATATCTTAATATTTTATTTTCGGTTTCGGCCGAAATTCATTTTTAACTTTCGGCCTTTTTACAGTTTCGGCCGAAAGTCATTTTTAAACTTTCGGCATTTTTTCGGTTTCGGCCGAAAGTCATTTTAATCTTTCGGCCTATTTTCGGCTTCAGTCGAAATCAGAAAATCACTTTCGGTCGGTCTCTACAACACACTAGTCTAAACGTGCTGGGGACGTAATTATTTCGTTCTGTGACTTCTTCCCTGACCTTCCTTGGTGGGGGGAAATTATTATTATTTTTTAAACTGGGTCTCTTCAAATAGTTCTTCCGACAGGTCTCGACGGAGAATCGCAAGACATCTAACTTGGTCGCCTAAATCATAAAAGTAGACAGGTCTGCAGTAGGCCTACTGCATAATTATAATACAAGCCAGTGATACGTGCACACACTTGTTATAGATTCAATAACAATGTTTTTGAGCATGATAATGACGAATCTCAAGAAATGAATGAATTGAAAAGCCCTAGCTTTCCTTATTTTTTTTTTTAATATATAAAACAAAGATAATAGGAGAAATATTACCATTCCCTAGGATTATGCAATTTCGTTTAACTTTGCCTATGACAAAATTGATGAGCATGATAATGATAAATCAAAATGAATATCACAAATGAAGGAATTGAATAAACCTAGAGTTCCAAATTTTATTTTTGAAAAAATTAAAACAAAAAAAATGATAAAAAATATTACCATTCAACCAGTTTTTCTTCCAAACAACTGTTTACATTTTCCTAGGCCTAATTAAAATGTGTTTTTTTTTTGTGTAAATAAAGGACAATTAGGTCATCATGCAACTGTGGGCAGTTTTCGCAGAGTATTAGTCATACGATGACGGCTAGACGTCGAGCAATAATGAATATCGGATTGCCGGGCTAGATAAGACAGTCTGACCTCTGGAAGATCACCGAAAACCTCAGTCTTTTTCGGCCAGATAGCCGATAGTCCCAATCACTTTCGGCCGAAACCGAAATTAAACCGAAAGTTAACGTTTTGGTTTCAGTCGAAACCGAATATAGGCCAAAAGTGATCAAATGGCCACTTCCGACGCCGAAACCGAAGCTGAAATTCGGTCAGTCTTTAGTTGAAATTAAACAGTCAGGTCGCCTGGGAACGCCTTCCTCGTTACTCGCTAGACCCCCATTAATTTCCTGATTATTATTTAATATATATATATATATATATATATATATATATATATATATATATATATATATATACATATATATTTTTTTTTATATATATATATATATATATATATATATATATATATATATATATATATATATATACATATATAGTTTTTTAATGAAACAAAAAGTGATGTACCGTTTCCAAAACACAATTTCTTGTTCCTTATCTGGCTGATATTTGTCTTAACCCTCTGGACGGATTAGATTCTGATATTCTGCGAAATTCTCACTCGGATCACGGGCGAGATTTCCGGTGCAAACATGATTATATGCTAAGATGTGTGTTCCCAAAACATGGAGCGCTGCTGGGAGAAATATGTGACGTTTAAATCGATCCCATCTCCTCGGAGGGTAACACGAGGGCTGGAAAATGGAAAAGGGGGTGGATTACAAAAGCAGAATTGAGAGGAAGGTGGTTGTGGGTGGTTGGGTGGGGGGTTGGTGGGTTGTTTTAGCGCAGCTAATGCTGAAAGCTAGATGGATGTGTGCCCGTATGAAGAAAAAAAATCGTTTTTTTAATGAAGTTTCGTGTAATGTTACGGCGGGTAAAAATAATTGTGTATTTTTTGTTTGCTTTTTTTTTTAAATGGTTTTTTATTTTAATTAAAGGGACAGATTTGATTTTAATTAGATTTAAAATAATATTTAATGTTTAAATAAAATGTATGATTTGAACTCTCTTAAAATTGAGAATACAAAAAAGCAGACCACCCTGGTGGAATTTTTTTCATAGTTATTTTTTTTTTTTTACGACACACCACTTGTTGGCTCATTGAAAAATCTAACCGTGGCTTTCATAGATTGAGGGTTTCATAGATAGAGGATTTCATAAATAAGAGGATTTCATGGATATATTTCAAAGATAGACGATTTCATAAGAAAGGGGATTCATAGAAAGGAGATTTCATAGAAAGGGGATTTCATAGAAAGGGGATTTCATAGAAAGGGGATTTCATAGAAAGGGGATTTCATAGAAAAATGATTTTATATATAGGTTATTTCATGGATAGAGGATTTCATGGATAGAGGATTTCATAGATAAAGGGTTCTATTGAAAGTGGATTTCATAGAAAGAGGATTTCATAACTTCGAAGAGGAAGATATATTAAATAATGCTCAGAAACATGAAAAATGTATAATATATCATCGTATTATATATCATTTTCTTATATATCAATATATTATATATCATTGTTATAAAGTTTCACATCAGTGAGCTGTGATTGAGATGTGGGGGGGGGAGAGAAGGGAGTGCCTCAAAGGGTGCCAAAATAATACTTCATTCAAAATGTGAGTATTAATATTAACTTATTAAGGGCATAATAATATCGCCCTCCACCCCAACTGTAACGCTTGTGTCATCGCCTTTGTATCCCAGATGAAAAAAAGGACATTACAACAACATATTGAGACAGATCTGGGATGTTGCTTCTGTCGTCGCATCCATCAATGTCTCTTGTAGCAGCAGTTTAAATAGAATAACTCCTTTTTTTTTTTATAAGGTTAACCTTGTTTCATTTTGAATGTTAAAAACATCTTGCTTATTTATGGTTATTGAAACTAATACATTCTGGGAGAAACGGAGAATCAGATTTTTATAATGAATTACACCTGATTGGAATGATGATAATTTAAAATGGAAATGGGATTTTTAAAGTGACGGTGCAAAAAAAAAAGGGGGGGGGAAGGGGGGGGGAGAAGAATTCTACTTTTAGAAAATGTTAGCAGAAGGAAAATAGGGTGATAGGAAATTGACAGTAAAACAAATGAAAAGGTTTAAGGAATACTTAAAAATATTACAATAGCGTATTAAAGACATACACGGGTGATGTAAGATGACCATTGAGGTGTGAGATAACCATTGTGATGTGATATAACCATTGAGATTTGAGATAACCATTGTGATGTAAGATAGCAAGTGAGATGTGAGAAAACCATTGAGATTTGAGAAAACCATTGAGATTTGAGATAGCATTGAGATGTTAGATACCATTGAGATGTAAGACAACCATTGAGATGTGAGATAGCAAGTGAGATGTAAGATGACAATTGAGATGTGAGATAACCATTGAGATGTGAGATAACAATTGAGATGTGAGATAACAATTGAGATGTGAGGTAACCATTGAGATGTGAGATAACCATTGAGATGTGAGGTAGCAAGTGAGATGTAAAACAAGAAGTTAGATAAACAATGAAACTTAAGGTACGAAGTAAGAATGTAAGATACTTTTACTTATTGTAAGATAAACCGAGAGATGTAAGATAACAAATGAGCTACCAGGGGAAAAAACCCATACTTCCCTTCTCTCTCTCTCTCAACGCCATTCATTAATCCCTGAACTTGTCCCATTCCTCCCTAATGTACTCATTCCCTTCCGTTCTCTTTCATTCAATATGTTCCACACACTCATTCACCAATATCCCCCATACAACTTCCCTTCTCCCCCACCCCCCGGGCCATTGAATTACCCCCCCCCAACCTACCTACAAAACGCTCACCTTCAGGCCAAAATCCTGATGTCTACCTTTTCCTGTTAAAGCAACACCAGCCCGTGAGTTATTTCCAATATACCCTATATTATATTGTTTGACCTTCATCAAATTATCCCCCCCCCCCAACCCCGCAATGTCGTGAGATCAAGTTTCCTCCCCTTACCTCACATTAGAACCGGCATTTGAATTTACCTTATTTTAGGCTTAAATAAAAGGAATAAAATAGGTGGAAACAGCTGATTTATAAGAGCAAGAAGGTAAGTGGAACTTATAAGGGTTTATTTTTTTCTTTGTTGTAGTGGGGGGGGTGGTATTTAAAAGCCTACTTGGGATACGTCAGATTTTTTAACAAGACAAAAAGGAGGGGAGGGGGGGGGGTTGGGGAACGGGGGTAAGAATGAAAAAGTCATCAATCAATTAAATTTTCCTTTACGTTCTCCTTCTCCAACCGTAAAAAGAAACCATAAAACCCCAAACCAGAATTGCAGATGTGCGTAACGCGCACACACTCACACGCACACACACGCACGCACGCGCGCGCGCCCCCTGGTGTCGTACCTATGCCTTGTATTTGTTCTACCATCTTGTTGTGTTTACGTCAAGTCGTGTTACAATGGACATGATAAGATTTATCCGGGGTTTCTGTTTAACACGTGCTAAGCCGCAAGGAATTGTGGATGTGTGGAGGAATATAACAGCGGTAGACATGTGAACGTTTCTAGAAGCGCACACGAAAGGGTCTAATCTCGAGACCATATTACGTTTAGCGTCGCACATAAGGAGGTTTAATCTCGAGCCCATATTACGTTTAGCGTCGCACGCAAGAAGATTTAATCTCGAGACCATATTACGTTTAGCGTCGCACACAAGAAGATTTAACCTCGAGACCATATTACGTTTAGCGTCGCACACAAGAAGATTTAATCTCGAGACCATATTACGTTTAGCGTCGCACACGAAAAGATTTAATCTCGAGACCATATTACGTTTAGCGTCGCACACAAGAAGATTTAATCTCGAGACCATATTACGTTTAGCGTCGCATACAAGAAGATTTAACCTCGAGACCATATTACGTTTAGCGTCGCACGCGAGAAGATTTAACCTCGAGACCATATCACGTTTAGCGTTGTTTCAATGCCGAGATGAGATTTTCGTCTGTTTGGAAAAAAAATAATTTTCTTTCGTGAAAATGCTCAGTCTTAAAATACTTTTACGCCCTCCGCTGATCTCAGGGTCTGGTCTGCGCGAGATAGGTGCACGACCCGTGCTGAAAAATCCATTCAAGTGATTTACCGAATGTTAAATTGATTTACCGTCATGTTTCAATTTATTTTATGCATTTAAAAAGATATATGTATGTAATGTCCATTTTTATGCAAAATATATCAAATTTCATACTGCCGGTATGGCAATAATTTATTCAAAACTTGAACTTTTTTTGTCAATTATTTTTTTTTCTTTATCCCAATAAGTGCAAGATGTAAATAATTATTTATTTTTTTTTTTAATCTTTTTTGGAAAAATGTATTTTAAACATTTTTCTCATTTATGAAAAAAAAAATTTCACGGAATCCGTAAAAACAGACATCCTAAACAAAAGAACACTGAAATTCAGTGGGGAAAAAAACAAAACAATTCATGAATAAAAACAAATTTATTTTAAAAAATTACATTATAAAAAAAAGTCATATTTACCTCGCTTTTTTAATCAACTAATTTAGATGATAATTATTTTTTGAAAATTAACCCAAAAAACTGTTTGCGTACCTGAAAGGATGTTGATCGCATGTGTAAACACCCTTTGAACTAAGGCATTTTCCAATCACAGGTCTTGTAAGTAATCATATCTTAACTGCTTCCTGGTTGAAAAGTTGGGAACAAGATGAAAAACAAAGACATTCCATCATCAAGCGATACTTAGGGTTTTTATCGAGATAATTATACATTATTGCCTTTATCTCTCTATCTCTATGTCTCTCTCTCTCTGTCTATGTCTCTCTCTGTCTCTTTCTCTCTCTGTCTCTCTATGTTTCTATATCTCTCACTTCAAATCGTTCTCTCTATCTTTCTCTCTCTACGCAACCTTTTTTTATACATTTATCTATCATTTTCTTTCCACCTTCTCCCGTTCTCTCTGTCTCTTTCTATCTCTTACTCTAAATTTCTTTCACTCCCTGTCTCCCTTTCCCAATCCTTCTGTCTATCTTAAGCCTTTCCAAATCTCTCTCTCTCTCTCTCTCTCTCTCTCTCTCTGTCTCTCTCTCTTTGTCTCTCTCTCTCTCTCTTTGTCTCTCTCTCTCTTTTTTTAATCTGTCTTTAATATTTCCCTTCTTAATCTCTCTCACATGGTCTTCTTTTTTCAAGATTTATTCCACTCCCCCCTCTCTCTCCTCTCTCTCTCCTCTCTCTCTCTCTCTCTCTCTCTCTCTCTCTCTCTCTCTCTCCCCCCACCCTACTTTTTACGACTCTCCTCTACACCTATATTTGTGTGCAAAAAAAACACAACATTCTCTCTCTCTCTTTTTTTATTCTGTCTTTTTTTTTTCCCTTCTTTCTCTCTCTCACTTACTCTTCTTTTTTCTTTATTTATTCCTCTCCCCCCTCCCTCTCCTCTCTCTCTCCTCTCTCTCTCTCTCTCTCTCTCTCTCTCTCTCTCTCTCTCTCCCACCATCCTACTTTTTACGAGTCTCGCCTGAACCCATATTTGTGTGCAAAACAAAAACAACAACGAACCTGAAGGAACAATATCCAGGCCATGAATTATTAACATCAATTAAGCTACAAAGATAACGGTCTCCTGTCTATCAGTCTTTGAGGATGGATCACAGACACGAGAAACTTGAGAGACACGACACACACACACACACACATACACGCACGCGCGCATACACACTCACACCACAATCACCCACGCACTCACACCATTTAAGTGAGAAGATACCGTTTCCAAACTGAAGCTTCATGGGCGTATCTACAGTGGCTCCTCTGTCTTTCAATCATGTTTCTGGAGAATTCTTAAAGATAAAAAAATAGAGCGGGTATGGAATATATATTTTTATTCATGGTACCCCACAGTTGGTTATTTCTCGATCCGCCACTGATCCTAGTATCTGACGTTTTTGTGGAGACTATCAACATACAGAATGGAAGTAAACACGAGTAGTTGTATTTGTTTCTAAGGTAATGCCAACACCATCCACCAGAATGCGTCCTACTTACAAGGTCGTATTATTGCCATAATTATTTTTTTTTTCTTCTGAAAATACACGACTTCGATATTTTGCAAACTTAACAAACGAGACCTGTTATTGGGTTTCAGTGATACAAGTCTACAAGGTGCTGCGCCACAGCCATGGGACTCAGAGCACATAAACGGACATTTCTTAAACACGAAACGAACTGCAGTGCATCAACTGTAGTTGCTGTTGTTATTGTTGTGTGCGTGTGAGGTCGGAACGCTTGTATCACCTGCTACCACCATGTCAAACCTACGTTGCTCAGAGCTTCCTTTCTTCGTTCATCGCCCCCCCCCCCGACCCCTCCACTCCACACCCCCCATACTCAGGCATAACATTAACAATTTTTAACCATTAACAGAAGGGGTAAGGGAAAAAAGATAACGATGGAGTGTACGACTGATGGAAAGAGAAGACATTGTACGACTGATGGAGAGAGAAGACAGTGTACAACTGGTGGAGAGAGAAGTCAGTGTACGACTGGTGGAGAGAGAGAAGTCAGTGTACGACTGGTGGAGAGAGAGAAGTCAGTGTACGACTGGTGGAGAGAGAGAAGTCAGTGTACGACTGGTGGAGAGAGAGAAGTCAGTGTACGACTGGTGGAGAGAGAAGACAGTGAAGGGATGGTGAATGAAATGTTAACTGCAAGAGGGATGAAGAAAAAAACCCAAGTCTGGAAGTACTGGCGAGGGATTCGGTTGGTTAGATCGTTAGTTGATGAGGAAGGAATGTTAAACATGTATAGTTCTCGTCTATTGCCTTGCACGGCCATTTGTAAAATGTCACCTTGCGGCAGTTGTGACAACTAAACAATTAAGGTCGATTGAATAAGGCAAGTGGACAGTTTTTTGTTTTTTTTAAATTTATAATTTTAAAAAATAAATAAATTAGATGTTAATTGTTATTATATTAGCAAATTGCGTAATATATTGTTTACAGGACCTGGCTGCATGGGTGAATGCAAAACATGTGACATNACGATAAGCTGTTTTATGGTGGTGGTTTTTTTAGAGACGGCTTTTTGCTGTCCAACAACAGCGACATGATGTAATCGTACACTAAACACATAGCTATGTCATTGACAGCATACAAGTCCTTAAACTTTTTTGTTTGTTTATAATATGAATAATGAGTGGTATCATTCTTTATCAGGGGCAATCAGTGGAATAGGGGGACTATGGAGGGGGGACTAGGGAGGGGGGACTAGGGAGGGGGGACCAGGGAGGGGGACTGGGGAGGGGGGACTGGGGAGGGGGGACTAGGGAGGGGGGACTAGGGAGGGGGGACTAGGGAGGGGGCCATGTAAGGTCCGTTTCCGTTTTTGGAGATCTTTCTATTTTTACGGACTTTGGTATGATGATCTCAAACAATGATGGAGCAAAAACTTATTTCACTCGCTCTCTAAACCATCTAAAATTAAAAGAATAAGTCAATATAGCTTAACAAATATTTTAATGAAAGTAAACCTTTATAAAAATCCTCATTCTGAAACAATGGGTAAAGTACAATCTCCATGTCTCTAATACCCCACGACAAGGCGGCAGACCCCCCTTGGCAAATAAATAACAGCACTCTGCTACTAACCAAAAGGTGTAATTAAGACATGCTCCACGGTCCTGATTTTTTAAAAAAATATTATTATTATTATTATTGTTATTGAAATCTTCGTACGTCTGATGACGTACTGTTTATCCAGTTTCTGTAATTATGTGGGTATCGACCCTGATATGGAGGCCTGGTCTCAGGGTAGTAGAGACTAGAGGTGTAAGATGAAAACATTACCAGCGTTAACACCGGGGCAGAGGCGTAGCGTGGTGGGGGCAGGGGGGGACAGATGTCCCCGGGCGCCAGCTAGTTAGGGGCGCCAAAATGTGCTTTGATATTATTTTATTGATGAAAATAATGGGTTTGAGAGTTGAAAAAAAGGAAAAGGGGCGCTAAAAATGGATCTTGTCCCCGGGCGCGAATCTTGTCCCCGGGCGCCAAACACCGTCGCTACGCCACTGCACCGGGACCTCGAATTCCGCATACTCGACTAGACGAAGACAAAATTCGGACAAATTCTGGGACATATATACTAAGATCAGAAGGCTTATATGGTGCTTTCAATCTACGCCAGGTTATACTCAAATGCATTAAATATAAACCACTAAGGGTAATCGATAGTTTGCGGTATTCGGAGCATCGTAATCGCTATTTCTAAATACTGATGGTAAACAACTTTGAAGGTGATGTTACAGCCCATGATATCGTATGTGCTTTGATGTTCAAAAGCGCCGAACTTAACGTAATGAAAATCAGAATCGATTAGTTCAGAGGCTCCCCAATAGAGCTCCCCCGCGTCTTCTGGGACCCGTGACTTCCTCACATGGGCATCAGCAGTGTTCTTGATAGAATTTGACTTCCTCACATGGGCATCAGCAGTGTTCTTGATAGAATTTTGACTTTGCGCGACTTTCGGTTGTTTTGATCCAGCTAGGTGCACCATTCCTCGAACAATTTGGGAACATCTTGATGAGTTCATGAAATTATTTTATTTTCAAATATTTATTATTATTATTATTTATAAAAGCTCCGGTTCAAGTGTATAAAAACAATCCTTATAGTTTCCACAGTGGACATGGGTTTTCTTCAGTGTTTTTTTCAGAAATTTTACCCGGGGCAGGGCACTTTAGATTTTCGGGGGAGGGGGGGGTAGTGCCAGTTGGTTTATTATTGGACATATTTTTGCTTCGGGGGAGCACTTGGCTTCCCCCCCCTTTCCCCCTGAGATCTAGCTGAAAGAAAAATTGGTTTTGTCGTAGACGTAAATTACAAAATGGATGACTTTTGCGAAAAATAGCCCCCCTCCAATGAAGCCTAAATGTGATTTAATTATAATTCACCTCCCCCCCCCCACCCAAGTAACATTCTACAATAGCTACATTAGGTTTGGGCTTCTATTCTTATCTTCCTGGAAATGTATTTTTCCATATTTAAAAAAAACAAAAAACAAAAAAAAAACAGTATCTCAAATTCAATTATCTTGTTTAGTTGGCTAACCGTAAGGTAACACATTTTTTTAAAAATATAAATACTTTTAATACAAATCGGGTCACGTTTTCACAGCTTATTATAAATTGTACTTTATAACATCAGGTTTATTTACCAGTATTGAACACAGCTCTATACGGCTTCATGCCGTTAAAAAACAAACTTAAACACCAAGGGAGTTAACCCGGCCTCGTTTAAAACCAAGGGAAGTCATCTGTATGTCACGACATTAAGTTTTGGGAAGCGTTATTCACACAGCTCTGTGAATAACGTTTAGCGTTATCGGCAGACCGAAATCTGTGAATAACGGCGAGCGTTATCCACACAGCTCTGTGAATAATGTTTAGCGTTATCGGCAGACCGAAATCTGCGAATAATCATATAATGCATTAGATCTAGACTGGTGAAAAATTATTGTTGGATGTAGGCTATTAATATTGGGGTTGAAATGGCTAGAAAGACTTTGCAATTGTATGCTAGTAATTAGTTTTTGTAGAGTTGCGTTTGTTTTAAATGTGGTAAATTATAGATTTGTATTTTGTTGACATTGTACCGCGCTTCGAGCCTTTGGGGATGAAGCGTGTTTTTGAAATGAACTTCATTATTATTATTATTATTAATATTACTATTAGTATACTGAACCGTCATGAGTTATTATCGAATTTTTTTCACTATTAATTATAAAAAAAGGGCAAATTTATTACTAATATTAGTATGGTAATATCTGTATACCGGTAGTATAATAGTAATAG
>CAXITT010000375.1:402741-415196 GCA_964033795.1 Lymnaea stagnalis | reverse complement strand
AAAACAAATGGATGTTAAAGTCTATGAGTGGAATTATACAAAGAAAATTAAACAGTCAAAAGAGCTAAAAGTATATCACAATGTACAGTTAGAACAGCTGTATCTGACTTAAACATGGTTTATGCGGCTGATCTGCATATTGCATGTCCATGTTGTTTACATTTTTTTAACGAAACTTGAATGAACATTCTAACAAAATAGATTGAAACTTGTAACATAAGTAACAAAACTATATGAAAATAACAATAAAACTATGTGAACAGAAAAAGAAAGTTATAGGAAGAATATTATTATAATATAACACTACGAAATAACCATTAAATATTTTGTTTTTAAATTTTATTTATAAAAATGAGGCCGGGGAATCGAACCTATTTCTGCTGGGTGACGGTCTGAGATACTGACCACTACTCTACCAAGGAGATGTGTATAAACGAACTTTGTACTTTATATTCATTAATTAATTTATCACATTCTGTGAATAACGTTTAGCGTTATCGGCAGACCGAAATCTGTGAATAACGGCGAGCGTTATCCGCACAGCTCTGTGAATAATCACTTCGTTAAGTTTTCTTCCCCGTTGCCCGGGGGGGTGGGGGCGGGGGGGGGACAATGCATAGTATCTAATTACATTTCTTTTCTTTTTTTTTTTCCGGAGTAGCCGACCGTGCACATTTGACGCCATCATAGCGTCGTGGTGAGCTAAGCCTGTGTTAATTTATTGGTTGTTTGGATTACAATCCATACACCGAAAGTCAGAGGCGTATCCTTCACGAAGCTGTGTCACAAGGCGGAGAGCCTTACCGTGTAATATTATCGTGGTGCTTTTGTTGTTTTCGATGGCTCGCTGTCCCAGTTATGTGAAGTTTCAATCTAGTTCCCATTATTATTTTTTATCCAAATATTCGTAAAATACGTTGCCAATCATATTATGTCAGTTTAAATTAAAAATCGCACCCCTTCTTCCTTATTCGTTTAATCAAACGAAGTGGCTATTCGGACCAGTGTCCGAGAAGTGAGAGGTTGGGATTAAATTTAAAAAAAAATATATATATTATTGTTAGGTTGTAAGACAAATGATAGTTAATTGAATGGACTATATGTTTGTAAACTTTCTTCTTCAGTTTAACTAAAATAGACTACAATAATGGACAGTGGTACAGCATTGAGTCTAAATGGGACACGGGTCCCAAAAGCGGCGTTGCGTGTCTGGGTCCATCAATACACTTCCACGTCAATACACCTCCACATCAATACACCTCCACATCAATACACCTCCACATCAATACACCTCCACATCAATACACCTCCACATCAATACACCTCCACATCAATACACCTCCACATCAATACACCTCCACATCAATACACCTCCACATCAATACACCTCCACATCAATACACCTCCACATCAATACACCTCCACATCAATACACCTCCACATCAATACACCTCCACATCAATACACCTCCATATCAATACACCTACATATCAATACACCTCCATATCAATACACCTCCATATCAATGAACCTCTTGAATAATATATCTAAACATCAATACACCACAACATCGATGCACCTCCATGTCAATACGCCCCCACAGCAATATTCCAATACAGTCAGATAACTTCCCCTAAACGCCACAATCCAAAAAATCTCTCCCCTTAAAAACAAAAAGCATCCAGCCAACAACAACTAATAGCAACTTATAAAGCAACAATTTCAGCAACGATTTCCTATCGAGGCACGGCGAAGACATTGCGACATGTTGTAATCGCTGTAATTGTCTTGTCCATTGGTTCCACTACCCATCCCCTAAAACTAAACACACTCCAATATTCTTCCACAATAACCTTTCATTTCATGTGCATGAATGTCACCCAATTCTTCGTCCCGGTGAGCGATTCACAAAAATATCTTCTTTTTTTTTCTTTCTTTTTTTATTGGTGCCATGCAAAATCCATTGCAAATACCCCACGCTCCATTTTTCCGTCTTACACTCTTACACCAGATGCACTTACACACTATTACCAGACTCACTTACGCACTATTACCAGACTCACTTACACACTATTATCAGACCCACTTACACACTATTACCAGACCCGCTTACACACTATTACCAGACCCACTTACACACTGTTACCAAACAGACTTACAAACTATTACCAGACCCACTTACACTCAACATCCAGACCCACTTCCAAACTATTACCAGACCCAATTACACAATATTACCAGACCCACTTACACACTATTATCAGAACCACTTAAACATTATTACCAGACCAACTTACACAATTACCAGACCCACTTACACACAATTACCAGACCAACTTACACACTATTACCAGACAAACTTACACACTATTACCAGACACACTTACACACTATTACCAGACCTACTTACACACTATTACCAGACTCATTTATACACTATTACCAGACCAACTTACACACTATTACCAGACCCACTTACAAACTATTACCAGACCCACTTACACACTGTTACCAAACAGACTTACAAACTATTATAAGACCCACTTACACACTATTATAAGACCCACTTACACACTCATACCAGACCCACTTACACACTAATTACCATACGCACTTACACACAATTAAAAGACCCACTTACAAACTATTACCAGACCCACTTACACACTATTATCAGACCCACTTACACACTATTACCAGACCCACTTACACACTATTACCAGACCCACTTACACACTATTATAAGACCCACTTACACACTATTATAAGACCCACTTACACACTATTAACAGACCCACTTACACACTATTACCAGACCCACTTACACACAATTACCAGACCCACTTACACACAATTACCAGACCCACTTACACACTATTACCAAACCCACTCACACACTATTACCAGACCCACAAACAAACTATTTCCAGACCCGCTTACACACTATTACCAGACCCACTAACAAACTGTTACCTTACACACTATTACCAACCCACTTATAAACTTTTACCCGATCGATCCACTTACACACTTTCCACTTTCTCACCTGGCACGCGTTGGGAAATTTATTTTAAATTACTAAATTTTGATGGTTAATTCAGCGCCGCTAATCCACGTTATGCATCATCACTTAAACATTGTACGCCCGAAACTCGTATAAAGAGCTATCGAGGAATTATACATGAAATCGTATGTTCTCTATGGATTTCTTCTTGCTAAATAAGTCCACGTTATAACAATGACAAGTACGAAAACAAAGTAATTGCGGGTCAGGGGCTAAATGTATTTATGAACTGTAACCATGGGCGCCCGCAGGTAGGGGCAAGAGGGGGGCACTTGCCCCCACCCCCACCCCCTGGATTGATTGAATAAAACAATTTTAGACAAAAATAGACAACAAATTTATTAAAGTAAAGAGAAAATAAAGAGAAAGTAACTAAGCTGATGTCCTGCCCGTTCGTTCACCATACAAATACGCTACAGTAAATTAAAACTATATTAAAACATTACTAAAAATTTTTTGCCCCCCCACTTGAAAGTTAATCGATTTTTTGCCCCCCCCCCTAGAAAGTTTTCTGCGGGCGCCCATGACTGTAACGTGTACTTAAAATTGACCGACCACCTCGTATTTGGTCTCAAAGCTACCTCTCACTTACGACAGTTACTGAACATTTCAATCGGCGTTGAAATAGGGTCAAAACGGTGTTTTTTTCTGATCTGTTTATAGGGTACCTCACGTTTGACGCATCAGATTTGAAACTTTTAAATAAAGGGCGCATTTGGATTGGTTAAATGTGTGGAGAATTTACGTGTGATTGGTTAGCCGTTTATGAAATTCGATTTCGATCGAGCAATGTATGCTCTGTAAGTCTGCAAATTTTTCAATTTGGTGTCACCCCCTGAAATAGTGTCAACCGGTGCGGTTCGCACCCACGGCACACACCCCCCCCCCCCGCTACGCCACTGGCTAACCTTATTTTCAATTAAGTCTGCAAATTTTTCAATTTGGGGTCCCCCCCCGAAATAGGGTCAACCGGTGCGGTTCCCCCCCACGGCACACCCCCCCCCCCCCCCCGCTACGCCACTGGCTAACCTTATTTTCAATGAAAAATAACAGTGTATGTAGAAGCGAGCGTTGAGTTCTTCATAAAATATGCCCATTGTAAATACAGCATTACGGTGCTCGATGCCTTTGGGTAGATTTCTATTCCGAGACGATACAGCTTGGCACCAGGCTCGTCACAAGACATGCCGGATTCACCGATGAACACAATGCCCTACCCGGTTTATTTTCACAGCCTTTAACCTTGGGGCTGGTACCTGCGGGGTAGGGGAGGGCTTCTATTCAGGAGAATTTCCAACGCTTAGGGGAGCTACCATCAGAAGTCGACGAGTCTCGTCTATATTAAAGTCTTCTGGTTGTTTTTTTTTTGTTGTTTTTTTTTTGTTGTTTTTTTTTGGGGGGGGGGTGTTGCTTTGTATGGATTTTTCTTGGAATAGCTTGGGGTTCGAACTCCAACCAAAGTATTTATTTCATATGCTATCTCACTGGTGCTCTCGGTACAATAAACACGGGGAATACAGATCCTAGAGCTGCCAGCTTCTACTTTGGTGGCGGCCATCAAGGAACAAACAAAAACACCGCCTCGTTCTAACAGTCATCCATTGACCTACTTTTTTTTTTTTTTGACAAGTGCCTCAATTTCAAAGGAAGATTTACTTTTTTTTGGTAACGTGGAGTGCTCGCTCCTGTCTCGAGTGGGCGTGTTCTTTAACTTCAACTGGAACACTGCTCCTAAGATAAGACACTGGATACGTCAGTTTGGTGAGTAAATGACACGGGGACCACCGTCGCCATGACATTTTTATAAATGACGTGGAATCATTATAGCCTCCTGTCATTGGTGCTTAAATTACATGTGGCACCGTGTATGTGTCAGGTGAACAATAGGTTGGCAAATGACGAAGTGACAGTGTGACCAGACGGGACTATATAACCATACCGCCCCATTGGGAATGTGACGCGTATGTCAGATCACAAAGTGAAGGAGCAGCTGGATACAAGAAGAAGTGACAAGAGAAAAGAACGAAACAGTCAGGATTGTCAGCTTACAAAAGGCTGGATGAGCACGTGAAAGACAACAGAGAGAGACGGGTGAGAAGTGAGGGCTAGACGGGAAGAAGTGAGAGAGAGAGAGAGAGAGAGAGAGAGAGAGAGAGAGAGACGGGGAGAAGTGGGATGGGGAAATGTTAGAGAAAGATGGGGAGATGTGAGAGAGATGGGAGAAGGGAGAGAGATATGGGGGAATTGAGAGAGTGGTGAGGGGAAGTGACAGACAGATGGGAGAAGTAATAGAGAGATGGAGAGAAGGGAGATAAAGATGGGGTGAAGTTAGAGAGAGTGATGGAAGAAGCGAGAGAGATATGGGGCAAATGAGAGAGAGATGGAGAGAAGGGAGAAGGGTATTGGAGAAGTGAGATAGAGATGGGGAGAAGTAATAGAGAGTTTGGAGAAGAGAGAGAGATGGCGAGAAGTGAGAGAGATGGGAAAAGTGAGAGAGAGCTAGAGATGGTAGAAGTAAGAGAGAGATACAGATGGGAGAAGTAAGAGAGAGATTGAGGAGTGAGTAAGAGATGGCGAGTGAGTGAGATATGGGGAAGAGTGAGAGGGAGATTGGGGAAGTGAGAGAGATGGGAGAAGTGAGAGACATGCGCCATTCTTATGAATCTCTGTTTACGAAAGCTTTCACAAAATTCTTGATAAAGTGAAGAACCACTGGTCGCATAAGTCTGTTTGGGGTCACTTGGGTTGGCCGTGCAAATTGTGGAGTCCACAACGTGTAGGAAGAAAATAGAATTGAAGGCTAAGCAAAATGAGGGTGCAGAGTGTAGGGAAAAACAGTGATAGAAAGAAAACGACATAATACAAAGACAGGACGCATTTGTATGTTATGAAATTGACTCTATTCAAAGTATATGCATTTAATGTTGGAATGCCTTAAAGAACAGGAACGGGACTCGGGACTGGAAATAGAAACAAGAAATAATTACACCGGCAACGGTAACAGAATATGTCGAGTCACCCATGATTACTTTGTTAGAAAGAAAAAGACAGAGAGTGGAAAATAAAGAAAAATGGGATTGATAAATGATCTCTAGAAAAGGAAGAATGTGCGTGAACGAGAGAAACCATTGCAGAGAAGAAAAGAGAGAATAATTAAAGAGAGAATAATTGAGAGAGACAGCCATATGGAGGGTAGGTAGGGACGATGATAGTTTAATAACAATAGAGGGAAAAGAGAGAAAGACTGGGAGAAAGAGAGGAGGAGATAGAGAGATAGAGAGAGAGAGAGAGAGAGAGTTAAGAAGAGAGAGAGGGAGGGAGAGAGATGTTTCATAAGACGACAAAAGCTGTTCAAACAGGCCGATCTCATCCCCGTGTCGGCAGCCTTAGATCAATATCGCACGAGTTTTGCTAAAGGGGCTTAACTTTGCTTTCCTTAGCTTTAATTCCTCGGGTTCAAAGTCATTTTGATTTCCAATACTCAATTCACAAGCCGAGGCTGAGGCCAGAGTTTCCCAGAAGTCTTTAAAAATCGAGCTTTAAAATAAAACAAACAAACAACAAGTTTTTGTTGTTTTTTTTTTTCTATTAAGGACTAAATGCATTTTTTTTAATTAAAAAAGGTAGCAAAAGAACAAAAACAATGGGATTTAACTTTCACCAAAAAATGTTGTTTCAAAACATTCGCTGCACTTGATGTGTATGTCATGATTTAGTTCATCAAATGGGCAGGAATTAGACGAAGATTAAAGAAGGCCAATGTTAGGGTTGGATTTTAAAATGTCAGGTGGAGTAAAAATGATTGTATAGTGTCATGAACTGATTATTTTTCCCTGCAGTCATTATATACATTGGTAGTGTGGTGA
The DNA here is from genome assembly GCA_964033795.1 of Lymnaea stagnalis. Lineage (NCBI taxonomy): Eukaryota > Metazoa > Mollusca > Gastropoda > Lymnaeidae > Lymnaea > Lymnaea stagnalis. Next base: position 408,266 of record CAXITT010000375.1, on the reverse strand, counting down.
TTAACTTGGGTAGTGATGACCAGCAAGGGGTAGAGATGAACAACAATGTTAGGGATGACCAACATGAGTAGGGATGACCAACATGAGTAGGGATGACCAACATGAGTAGTGATGACCAACAAGGCTAGTGATGACCAACATGAGTAGGGATGACCAACATGAGTAGAGAAGACCAGCATGGGTAGTGATGACCAACATGAGTAGTGATGACCAACATGAGTAGAGATGACCAGAAATGCGTAGTAATGACCAACATGGATCACGATGACCAACATGGGTTACGATGACCAAACTTGGACCGCAGGATGGTTGATGATGCACTCGAATGGCTTCTGATAAAAACTTTCAGATCGTGATCGACATTTTTACCCCACATTTTTTTTTTCATTCTCCCCTAATAAGTTATTCCATTTGAATCTCAAGGGAATAAATACATAAATAAATAAATATAACACGAAAGATTTATCACAATAATGTCTCCCATGACCCCAATAAGTCAATGGACCCTCTGATTAAACTATCTTACATACGTATGCCCAGGGCATACACAGCCCGTCTACAAGAATATTCCATTCATCTCAGCCCTGTGATTTCCTTTCCAGTTACTTCCAGGTGTAAAATACGTTGTCTGCCTCTAGCATGCGTCTCCATGTATTCTTTGGCCATCCTCTCTTCCTTGTTTTTCCCCTGTGGGTTCCATCCTAGGAATTGTCTGGTGATGTTATCTGGGGGTTTGCGAAAAGTTTGCCTTATCCACCTCCATCTTTTCCTTACGATGTCTTCAACAACAGGCTCTTGGTAGGTCCAGAAAGTCGTTGTTGGTGATGATGTTTTGACATTTAATGTTCAGGATCTTTCCAAGGCAAGTGTTTATGAATATCTGAACTTTTTGCGTAGTGCTCGCTGTTGTTTTCCGACTTTTGGCTCCATAAAGTAGGACTTTTTGACATTTGGGCTAAAAATTCAGACTTTGGTTTGCAGTTTCAGCTCCTTTGACTCCCATATTTTCTTTAATAGCACACATGCTTACATAACCTTTCCAATTCTAGCCCTGACATCAGCTTTGTATCAAACCATTTATGTCCATGGTGCTGTCGAAGTAGCTGAAAGCTTCCATTTCTTCTATTGCATTTCCTGCCAAAGAGCTCTGTTCTTTGTTTGGTGAGTTCACCTTCTTGATCTTTCTCTTGCTTCTACTTATGTTGAGTCCTAGCTGCGCTGAATTAGGGATTAAATATCGTTTCCTGCCTTCGTTGCTGATTGTGGCACATAAGTGCAATGCCATCTGCAAAGTCTAGATTATTCAATTGTTCCCATGGTGTCAACTGTATTCAGTTCCTCTTTTGGTCCTTCATTATCCATTCAATGGCATTGATGAATAGGAAAGGGGGTGGGGGGGGGGGGGAAGGGACATTTTAATCAGACCCCTTTTTCCAATTTTAAGCATCTGAGAGTCTATCTTCTTGTACCACCCTGAACGTCATCTGAGAGTCTATCTTCTTGTACCACCATGTACGTCATCTGAGAGTCTGTCTTCTTGTACCACCCTCTACGTCATCTGTGAGTCTACGTACTTGTACCACACTGCATGTCATCTGAGAGTCTATCTTCTTGTACCACCCTGAACGTCATCTGAAAGTCTATCTTCTTGTACCACCCTGTACGTCATCTGAGAGTCTATCTTCTTGTACCACCCTGCATGTCATCTGAGAGTCTATCTTCTTGTACTACCCTGAACGTCATCTGAGAGTCTATCTTCTCGTACCACTCTGAACGTCATCTGAGAGTTTATCTTCTGGTACCACCCTGTACGTCATCTGAGAGTCTACCTTCTTGTACCACCCTGAACGTCATCTGAGAGTCTATCTTCTTGTACCACCCTGAACGTCATCTGAGAGTGTATCTTCTTGTACCACCCTGAACGTCATCTGAGAGTCTATCTTCTTGTACCACCCTCTACGTCATCTGTGAGTCTACGTACTTGTACCACACTGCATGTCATCTGAGAGTCTATCTTCTTGTACCACTCTGAACGGCAACTGTGAGTCTATCTTCTTGTACCACTCTGAACGTCAACTGTGAGTCTACGTTCTTGTACCACACTGCATGTCATCTGTGAGTCTATCTTCTTGTACCACCCTGCATGTCATCTGTGAGTCTACGTTCTTGTACCACACTGCATGTCATCTGTGGGTCTAACCTCTTGTACCACCCTGCATGTCATCTGTGGGTCCAACCTCTTGTACCACCCTGCATGTCATTTGTGAGTCTGCTTTCTTGTACCACCCTGCATGTTATTTGTGAGTCTGCTTTCTTGTACCACCCTGCATGTCAACTGTGAGTCTACGTTCTTGTACCACACTGCATGTCATTTGTGCGTCTTCTTTCTTGTACCACCCTGCATGTCATCTGTGAGTCTAACTTCTTGTACCACTCTGCATGTCATCTGTGAGTCTACGTTCTCGTACCACCCTGCATGTCATTTGTGAGTCTGATTTCTTGTACCACCCTGCATGTCATCTGTGAGTCTAACTTCTTGTACCACTCTCCATGTCATCTGTGAGTCTACTTTCTTGTACCGCCCTGCATGTCATATATTCATTCGAACTTTGAATGTTCATAAGAACTTTGAATGCTCATAACAACTTTGAATGTTCATAAGAACTTTGAATGCTCATTACAACTTGGAATGTTCGTAAGAACTTTGAATGTTCATAAGAACTCATAAACCGCTGATCTAGCTCGAGTGAAATAAATGATCAGTGAAGTGTTTTAATTTACTTCATTATCAGGACATGAATTTTACCATTTAAAGCAGGGTTTCTCAAACCAATAGAGTGTGAACTGACAATTCAGGGCTTGCTAGGCGATGCCATTACAACAACTGAGGAGCTAATGAACTATAAGGGATGATATAAGTGTCTATTTATTTTTCTAATTCTTCATTAAAATTTGAGTTTAAGTAATATTTAAAGTCTAAATTTTATCTTTGTAAGTTTTACCAATCTCTTGGCAATTCAATTTGAATATAAAAATTAGAGTCCTTCTTCTTTTCTTCTTTAAATTTAAAAAGAAATGCATCGTTACTGAGTAAGACCGTGATAGGGATTATAGATGATAAATAATATAAAGAACTCTCTTGGATAACACAGACTAGAGGTTAGCTTTTTTCTTTAAATTAGATACTTTTGTTTATAATAAGTCCATTTTATCGTAGGTTAACTGAGGCACGTTGGAGTGAGGGGTGTGGGGGGGGGGAGTGCCTCCAAACTTAATCTGGTGGCACGCATGGTGAATCATCACACGCCCTCCTACTGGGTGGGCAGTCAAAGTCTTAAATTTAGCATTGCGTAATTTGGTATCAATAAAAAAATAAACGCATTAAAAAAGCGGTGCTAATAGATGTTGAAAATCAATCCTAAAATCCCCCACGAACAGGCGTGCCAGTACAACAATTCGCGTGCCAGTACAACAATTCGCGTGCCAGTACAACAATTCGCGTGCCAGTACAACAATTCGCGTGCCAGTACAACAATTCGCGTGCCAGTACAACAATTCGCGTGCCNTGCTTTTAACACATGAGATTCAATGTATCCGTAATTAAATTTTAGCATAGAAAACTCAATTTAGTTTGCTTTTAACACATGAGATTCAATGTATCCGTAATTAAATTTTAGCATAGAAAACTCAATTTAGTTTGCTTTTAACACATGAGATTCAATGTATCCGTAATTAAATTTTAGCATAGAAAACTCAATTTAGTTTGCTTTTAACACATGAGATTCAATGTATCCGTAATTAAATTTTAGCATAGAAAACTCAATTTAGTTTGCTTTTAACACATGAGATTCAATGTATCCGTAATTAAATTTTAGCATAGAAAACTCAATTTAGTTTGCTTTTAACACATGAGATTCAATGTATCCGTAATTAAATTTTAGCATAGAAAACTCAATTTAGTTTGCTTTTAACACATGAGATTCAATGTATCCGTAATTAAATTTTAGCATAGAAAACTCAATTTAGTTTGCTTTTAACACATGAGATTCAATGTATCCGTAATTAAATTTTAGCATAGAAAACTCAATTTAGTTTGCTTTTAACACATGAGATTCAATGTATCCGTAATTAAATTTTAGCATAGAAAACTCAATTTAGTTTGCTTTTAACACATGAGATTCAATGTATCCGTAATTAAATTTTAGCATAGAAAACTCAATTTAGTTTGCTTTTAACACATGAGATTCAATGTATCCGTAATTAAATTTTAGCATAGAAAACTCAATTTAGTTTGCTTTTAACACATGAGATTCAATGTATCCGTAATTAAATTTTAGCATAGAAAACTCAATTTAGTTTGCTTTTAACACATGAGATTCAATGTATCCGTAATTAAATTTTAGCATAGAAAACTCAATTTAGTTTGCTTTTAACACATGAGATTCAATGTATCCGTAATTAAATTTTAGCATAGAAAACTCAATTTAGTTTGCTTTTAACACATGAGATTCAATGTATCCGTAATTAAATTTTAGCATAGAAAACTCAATTTAGTTTGCTTTTAACACATGAGATTCAATGTATCCGTAATTAAATTTTAGCATAGAAAACTCAATTTAGTTTGCTTTTAACACATGAGATTCAATGTATCCGTAATTAAATTTTAGCATAGAAAACTCAATTTAGTTTGCTTTTAACACATGAGATTCAATGTATCCGTAATTAAATTTTAGCATAGAAAACTCAATTTAGTTTGCTTTTAACACATGAGATTCAATGTATCCGTAATTAAATTTTAGAAGAGAATACTTTATTTCTTAATCCGGCCTTTGGAAGAATTGGCATTTCTGGGTAGTTGCCTGTTAGACTATCAACAACATCCACAAAATGTGTGCCGGTGCTAAACATCGGTGCTAAATACAAGTTGCCGTAAGCATTAATTTGTGATGTACTTTTTATTAACGATCGCTAATAATTTAGAAGATGCACTTATTAAATATTAGGATATCCATACTGTCAAATCCATTGCTTTACGTAAACGATTGCCCAAATTTTGTTCATCCATAATCCAAAAAAACATTTTTCTTTCTTTGTACAATCCACCCCCACCCCCCCTCGATCCACGCGATCTACCACCTTCGCCCCTCCCCGCAAACTTGTCAAATCCACGAAAAATCGACAAAGAGAGACAACCCCTTGGTGAAATGCAATCCCGCCGAGTCCCGGCTTGTTACTGCCCCTGTCCACCTTTCTCGCCCTCTGAGGGCGCCACGACAGATTAGAAACGCGATCTCGCGAGGGGTGGGGTTTGGGGGGAAGTAATCCCTTGAGACAAAAGATGGCGGGGATGGCTTGCGGGCGTCCATAATTGTTTTTGCCGCTTCTCTAACCGTCCGACCGCTTTCCGCTCGTCCCTGGTGCGATATTCTCATTGATTATCGGAGAAAACACGCCGGCCGGAGAAGAGGGCAAATTCCATCCCAAATTCCTTAACGACCTGTCCCCCCCCCCCCCATCACCCCCCC
>CAXITT010000375.1:365817-395128 GCA_964033795.1 Lymnaea stagnalis | reverse complement strand
ATAGATATAGATATAGATATAGATATAGATATAGATATAGATATAGATATAGATATAGATATAGATATAGATATAGATATAGATATAGATATAGATATAGATATAGATATAGATATAGATATAGATATTATTTTCACAACAAGGAAATAAACGAAACAAAGTATGGGAAAACCTAAGAGACAAAACAATGGACATGCCGGCAAGAGGCCTTCATCGACGAACAGACAACAGTAAAAATATAATTAAATTTAAAACATAACACTTAGCTGTAATGTACTTAACACGAGGACACATTCATCTTGCCGTTCTCTCGGACACTACATTACAGATAAATTTTACATTTGTTATTTTGTTCTGTTTTTACTCTTGTTTGTTCGTTTGCGAAGGCTTCTTGCTGACACGTTCAATGTTTGCGTCCTTTTTCCAGGTTTCTCCATACTTTTTTTTCGCTCATTTCCTTTTCTTCTAACCTGATTGCAGTCCCCCCCCCCTTTACTACTATCTACTAAACACAAGGACACTTTCAGGCTCACCTACTTTTCCAACTTTCTATTGACTGTGTCGCTTATTAAACACGGTTATAAATATAAATCTGAACATAACATTATTTTCAACGGATAGCATTGCAAAGCATTTTTTTTCTTCTTTTTTTTTTAAACCAAAGAAAAGTATACTGCATTTTAAACTTCGCAATTAACTTAACAAAATTTCCTAATTTGTGTAGAGTAATTGTGTGCAGCAAAAAGAGATAACAAGTTACAAACAAGATTTCGATAAGACTTTCAATCCAAAGTTTGGACACATTTTTTTAAGAAAACAATTTCCGTCCTCACCCCCGCACCCACCCCAAAGTCAAACTTTAGTGAATCGATTTCTAACTTATCGATACGGTCTATAGATTATTATTTTTTTTTTTTTTTTTTTTTTTTTTCCTTTTACTATCTATATAAAAAAAAAAATAAATTTAAAACTGTGGCTTTAAAATGGACACAGGGTACACTGAGCTCAAATAGTTTATTTTGTCTTTCCCCAGACTTGATCACGTGACACTACCCCCGCGCGAGGTCAAGCTGTACAAACTGGAATACGGTTGCTGCGATGGGGACACAGACTGTAACGAAGGTATGGACTATTCAAATTTACCATATTAACTCAGTGATTCCCAACCGTTTTTTTTTTAGCCAATGTTCCGACGGATCACACAAACATATGTAGTTTACCCCCCCACCTTTTTTTCCCTAACTCCCTAACGGTGCTCCTTGGATCCACGTGCACTTCTCAGCAACTCGGCGGCGGCTTCGGGAAATTTAATAAATAAGAATACATTTCAACGTGTTAGACGTAGTGTAGGTGTAAAGTGCCCTCCTCCCCCCACCCCACTCCCAGAAATTGATAGGGGAAAAGGGCTCTGTGAGTCAAAAAGGTTGGGAACCACTGCATGCCCGAAAGAAATTGGATGTTACATTTGGGTGCGGGGGTGAAAAGGTGGAGGGGATAGCATTCACTACTTTATTTGTTGCATATTTATGGGATAAACTTTAACAATGGACTCACCCTACTGAGCCTAAAACTGGTATTTGTGGGCTACAAAGCAAACAACAAACGAAACAACTCAGTCACCAAAGTCTTAAAACAGCAGCCATCTTGGCATGAGACTTAAAAAGAAATAATCTTGCTTCTGTGCAATAAAAGATGTAGTACAGTTACATTTACCGGAATGACTTGCAATCGTAAATATTTATTCTTTGTGCAGCTTTTGATTGCAATGATGTAGTGTACATTTGATATTGCTTCAGAAAGTACGCCAGTGGCCAAGCCTCACTGTATATTTAGACATTTTTTTTGTTCAGCTTTTGGTTGCAATGATACCGTGGTACGTTTGGAGCGGCTTCAGATGGTACGCCCAGGGGTCAGGCCTCACTGTTTCCCCCAAAGAAAGCGTTAACGCTGACCTACGTTTTTAAAAATGCTGCTCGGAGAACTTATTTTGGAATGTTGAACGTTAACTTAATTTCTAAAACTTAATCCAAACGCCAGAGTCCTTGAACTCAGCCATAAAAACAAAGCGAAATTCTACAAGCACAATAAGACAAACGTGTGACAAAGTAGACTAAGGTTGGAAGAGGCTGGTTTATTAAAATCATAGAAAAGAATTGGCTGGAGTAAAGCAATGATCGCAAAATAAAATGATTTTATTCATTTATAAGACAAAATTTATACAGTGTCAAAAATATTTTGAACTGTTAAACCTTCCCCATACGTCACTGGTGGCAATGGATTATTAACAAGAAAATAGCTAATGTTATATAGGTCATTTAATCTACTGGTCTATTCAATCATGGCTAAAGGTTAAAAGTGTTATTTTATGATATCAGACCCAGGACGGTCAGCTAAGAATTTGCTACAAAAGTTTAAAAAAAATATACGTATACAATGTCGGACTTAATGAAAGCTCTAATGGAAATGATCCAGTTAAACATCATCTTGTTATACGATATGCTAATGCAAGGCTCGGGAACCTTTTTGTCTGAGAGAGCCATGGACACCACATATTTTGAAAAGTAATTCTGTGAGAGCCATCCATTATGTTTAAAACTAAAAATTCAAGTAAATGTGCATTTTGTGTAATTTCAAAAGTAAAAATGCAATAATTATGTCTCTGAATTCTTTTTAATAACATTGTTCTGCTGTTGCTAATCAATAATGAGTATTTCTTACCATTAATGCGACTTTTTTTTTATAATCGAACATTTGTCTGCGAGCCAGATGCAGCCCTCGATAGAGCCACATCTGGCTCGCGAGCCATAGGTTCCCGACCCCTGTGCTGATGGTCAGGGGGAAAAAACAACAAACAGTATACAGTGTTCCTTTTAGGGATCTATTGTTTTCTTTGACATAAGAGAATTCGCATCTGATTAAATTCTCAGTAGCTCGTTGTGTGAAATAATGAAAGTAAATCCTACTTACCGTACTGATTGGTCCTTCGGTCGAGTCCATATTTTCAAATCAACTAAAGGGTAAACGTTAATTAGCATAATAATAAAATTACATGGGCGTCGCTGTGGTTGGTGCCAGACCCTTCAACGAAAAACAATCCAGTTGGCAGAAAATACCACCCCTAAAAAAATAAGGAAAATAATTGTCCGGGGTGGATCAACCCCACCGCACCCCAGTTCTCCGCCACTGTTAACATGTTTAGAATTAAATTATTTTTTTAGATCTTTGAATTTATGTCGTTTTATGTCGGTGGAGTAACTGGGGTGGGGAAGTGGGGCACACTGCCCATCATCTGATATTTTTTTCCTAATTTCAAGTTTTTGATGATATTAAATGCAAACTATTCTGTTTCGGGGATTAATTTTAATTAAATTCCCTTAGCGATTGTATAGCAAAACGTTTGATCTTCATCTTCTAATACCACATGCACACAGCAATGCTAATTTTTTTATTTTTTTTTAATGGAGATTTTTTTTAATGGAATGTATCAAAGACGGAATTGTCAATACCAAACTAAAATAGAAAGAATAACGTTAAAATGTGTCGGGAGAAAAGACAGCAATCAAATCCGTGAACTAAAACGAGCAGGTCATGTGCCAAAATTATTTCGTTAATTTCTTTTTTGTACCATCGTCCATCACACTGCCGCAGTTTCTTATTTCAAAAGCCGAGTAAAATCTGTATCTATTTTTTGGTCCCCTTTGTTACAAAACTTTGTTACAAAACTATGATGTGTTGTAATTAAATGTATGTGCTGCCCCAATTATTAAAAGTATTGGGTTTGAAATGTTTAATGTTTGTATTAACAAACAAAGGTCCCTTTCCTCTACGTTAGATTAGTACTGCTATTATGGTTATGTCTAGGGTACGATTAATTTCCTGATGAAGTATTCTACACTAATCCTACTTCACACTCACTCTATCATTCAATGAACTCTCACTAGCTCTCACTTGCAAGTCTAGTAATACTTTAACTATACTAATAAAACAAGAGTGGTTCAGCCCACAAATAAATATTTAATTATAAGAAAACAGAACTATCAGCATACAAATTACATATACTATACACATAAACAGGATAACAAGATGCTGCCCAATATTATTGCATAGTAGGCTCTCACTGGCGATCTGGTCAAATGAGTAAGTCCCACACACACACACACCACAGCAGCCCTCTGCTCGGGTCTCAATGTACTGCGGGGTTGGGCGGCTTGACTGCGTAAGTGTCTCCGGTCACTGGCACTGCGAGAAGGTAGGTGCCGACTCTGAACTGTACTGTGGGTTACACACACACAGTATATGCTACCATCTTGTTTGATTTCTTTGGATTCCCTTCTGCTAATAACTGCGACTCCTTTACTGAACTGTACTAGCTTTAGTTCCAGATATTATTTATTGAACAAGTACACCTCTGATCAAATATTTACTTTACAAATACTTTCTGGTCAAATATTCTTTACTGGCCAAATGTTACAGACTGTAACTTATTTCATGTAATTTCTTCACTTTACTTTACTTCAGTTTACTTCACTTTACGTAACTATACTTTACTTAACTTTACTTAACTTTACTTAACTGGCTAGAAATGAGAATAATAAATACAATGCATAAGACATAGCTAAGAATTACAAATCACATCACATTATAAATTATTAATAGTTATCATATTCAAACATTAACAATAGTAACTATGGTCCTACCATTTTCTTAATAACATTACATCTACGACTCTACATACCAGTACATATGAATATGAAATAGAACAATACTAACCCGACACAATCGGATAAACACATACGTAACTTCAGTTTACTTCACTTTACGTAACTTCAGTTTACTTCACTTTACGTAACTTCAGTTTACTTCACTTTACGTAACTTCAGTTTACTTCACTTTACGTAACTTCAGTTTACTTCACTTTACTTAACTTTACTTCACTTTACTTAACTGTAATTTACTTTTACTGGCTAGAAATGAGAATTATAAATACAATGCATAAGACATAGCTAAGAATTACAAATCACATCACATTATAAATTATTAATAGTTATCATATTCAAACATTAACAATAGTAACTATGGTCCTACCATTTTCTTAATAACATTACATCTACGACTCTACATACCAGTACATATGAATATGAAATAGAACAATACTAACCCGACACAATCGGATAAACACACTTTATCAGCTAATTATGCCAGCCAGGCTCTTCTGACATAATTCAGGTAAGAGAGGCCGATACATGATTTGGGCTTTCAATATATACTCTAAGTTTGGCGTGCTTGTCCCGCATTTAAGCGTGGCATCCCAGAGTCGTGTTTAAATGACTCACAAGCGTGGCTTCGGATTCCGTTACGCGGTGGTCATCAGAGTGACAACTCAGAGTTGGGACGCTCGACAAGAATGAGTGTATTGCTTAAACTGGGTCATGGCCAAAGTGAATAAGTTAATTTCCATTGTTATTTGAGTCTACCTTTATTATTTTAAGGCCCAGCCTAATTGTGTCATATCGCGTGGGGTAGCGCTGAACGCGTGGGGAAGCGATGGAGAGAGTGGAGCCAGCGGGTCTCACAAAGGTGAGGACCAGCGGGTCTCAACACCCTTTCAAATGAACAAGAACATTATTTTTTATTTTTTTAATGATAAACTTAACGTGATATTATTCTTTCATGTCTTCCCCAGCCAAGGGGATCCACTCTTCGGGGTTCGATTCTACGGACGAGAAGTTCTTGGCCATCGTTCTAGGGTCAACGGCAGCCTGCGTGATAATCGTCATCATCATATTTGCCATCACATTCTACACTAAGAAAACCAGGTATAGCGCCTGTGGCCCTGCTATTTCTCATAATGAAATGTATTTCATTTCCAATTAATTTTTTTTTTTTAATTGCTGATATTTTTTATTAATTTGGATGGAATTTCTTACTATGGTTAAGAAGTATTTTAAATATCAAAATAGGTTTAATGAAATTTCACAAAGTATTTTGGTATTAATTAAGACGTATTATTAAATATAAAGGATCACGTCCAGAATATTAAAAAATTTTCCTCATTTATTTATTTCTATTTTAACGAAAATAAATAATGCATAGAGTATTAGAAAACTGTGACATGTGCACGCATTTCTAAGAAGCAAATTTTCAAATAAAAAAATTACTTTTATTGGAAATAAAGCTATTTAAAAGGTGATCAATGTACCTCTAGTGAATATGTTTGAGTTTATATCCCTGCATATGTTTCTCTCTCTCTCTCTCTCTCTCTCTCTCTCTCTCTCTCTCTCTCTCTCTCTCTCTCTCTCTCTCTTTCCCTCTCTTTCTTTCTCTCTCTGTGTCTTTTTTTTCTGTTTGTTTTTGTTTTTTTTTTAAATAAAAAAATTACTTTTAGAGTAAATAAAGCTATATAAAAGGTGATCAATGTATCTCTCGTGTATATGTGTGTGTGTATATCTCTGCATATGTCTCTCTCTCTCTCTCTCTCTCTCTCTCTCTCTCTCTCTCTCTCTCTCTCTCTCTCTCTCTCTCTCTCTCTTTCCGTCTCTTTCTTTCTCTCTCTGTGTGCCCTATTACTGTGTGCTTGAGTATTTGTATATGATGGAATATGTGTGTGCTGTCTATAGTTGTTTTTTCCCCCTGATGTTGTCAGTGTGAGTATAATAATATGTGTGTGTGTCTGTGTGCTTGTCTTTATGTGTGTTGATATTTTTCTCTGTGTCTTTTTCTCCGAGCGTGTTCACACTTATCTTTCTTTGCGTGTTTCTTTCCACATGTAGCAATTTGGCTGTAAGCCTTTCAATCGTATCGTTTTCTCATTTACTCCAGGTGCTATTCACTTTGCGACCCAAGCTCTCACATCTATGCAAGTGCTGGTAAGTAATCAAGCATTCGCGATTCTCTCTGATCTCTGGAAACTAAACCCTCAAATGTTCGCGGTATTATTGTATCAGGTACCCGGTATTAAATTGTAACTGACTTAGAAAGATATTTTTGGGCTGAACATACATATGTGGCTTGGTTTTTGTTGTTGTTTTTTTTTTTGTTGTTGTTTTTTTTTTTTTTTTTTTTTTTTTTTTTTTTTTTTTTTTTTTTTTTTTTTTTTTTTTTTTTTGTTGTTTTTTTGTTGTTGTTTTTTTGGGGGGGCCGCGTTATTCTGAGATTTTGTAATCATTTCGGGAAAATCACCGATTTAAGGATAGTCATTTAGAAACATAGTATTTTATGAAAAGGATTGCAGTACGTTTAGTTGTAAAATAATGCCTTCAAATGTATTCGTTTCATCTATTGTCGATAGTTGATTAATTAAGTTGGTTTTTTTCAAACTCCATCGAGTTGTTATTTTTGTATTCTTATCAGCTGATGGAGATGACTCTCAGGATGGAGCTGAATCCACTGAGAAATGTCCACCTGAAGACCTTGACAGTGAGACCGACCAGAAGGCCTGTGAGGCCGAATACGCTGAGATCGGCGACTCACGTCTGCCGAGGTACACGGATATCTTCAAGGACAGCGCGGAAGAACGGGGCGACCCCTTCAAGCAGGCCACGGCGCCTCCGCTCTACTCGGAGGTCAGCCCCAAGAATTACATCAATTCGGGTGTTAGGACACCCGCGTCACTACACGCCAGCGGATCGGATGAGATCCACGTCATCCAAGCCACGTCGCCCTGCTACTGCGAAGGTGCTGACGACGTCTTCGAAGGCCCCAGCCACCACCAGAAATTCGCTCGCCACCAGGGAGCCTCGGCACCTTCGGGGTCATCGGCGGATTCCAAATACTACAACGTCCGAGAGAAGAAGAGAAAGAAAAAGACAAGCTCGGGCAGTAGAGGCGGGAGCACCAGCAGCAGCAAGGAGGAGAGAAGAGGCGGAGAAAGGGAGAGCACAACATCCGGCGGCAGTGCATCCAAGATGAGTTCTCGCAGGAGCAAGTCCAGCGTGCCTTCATCCTTCGAGATGATGGTAAAAAGTTCAAGTGCCTCGGAGACCATCGGCAAACAGTCGGAGAAGGCGCTGGCGAAACAGAAGCGCCGCTCAGCCCCACCGGACTCAGTGGACGTCCCAGTTGGGGTTATTCATTCCGTCTCGACGCATTCACCTCCCGCCTCGGTGTCGCGTTCTTTCTCCAACAGCACGTGTTCCGTCATCCACGAAGCACCCGCGTCCCGGAGGGCGAGCGACAAGAGGCAGAAAATGCGATCGTCTCGGGACAGCCTGCAGAAAACCGCCCGCAACACCAGCAGAAGTAGTGAATATGAAAACGATAGCGTTGTCTCGCCAAAGCCCGATCCGAAAGACATCTCGTTGTTGTCGTCGTACGCAGCGGAGATCGAAGAGGTCACAAACAATTCCGTGTCGATATCCCCCTCAAACGGGGCGGTTCTCACGTGCTGCGACACGGCCTCTGCGGGGCTCGCGTCCGGTGAGTCCGAGTCACCCCTCCCCAGTGAGAAGGACTCCCTCCTTCGGACGCCTTCCTGTCACTCAGGGTGCGGAAGCGATCGGTGTTACGAGGAGTGCGAACATTGCTTGAACTACGATAGACTGAACTATCCCTCTGATACGGACAGTGCAAGCATACACGTGTACCAGTGTCTGGAGGACGTTAAGAGAGAACGCCAGGAGCTGGCTGCCGGCCGGTCCCCAGGGTCCGGCGGCGAGTCGTCCCCCACGGGACCAGAAGTTTGTCATAACGGAAGCATTCTTAAAGAAGATAGTAGTTTAGAGTTGCATGCAGGATCGAACGGTCATGCGCATACTGCTCAATGTTGACGTCACTGATGCAATACAGTTTTACCAAACTTTGACCTTTGACCTTTTTTTGTTGTTGTCTTTATTTATTATATTAAAGATTGTATACAAAAATATGTACATGTCCGCTCGAAATTTTTTTTGTTTTTGTTGTAAATCCTACATAAATTTCTATAGATAATCATGCTTTTTGTACATATTACGATTATGATTAAATGTTTACTTTACCTAAGATAAAATTGCATATCAGACCAAAGTACAAGTGTTAGGGGTACATTTACATCAATTATATAAGCTAGACATTTTTGATCAAACTCAGTCTTAGAGTTGTGTTATATTTGTAGAAGAAATGAAGATGTAATTTTTGCTGCTTACATTATCTATAATCTATAGTGTACAAGGTCAGTGTGTTCTGCTTCTTGGTGTCATTTAAAATCAAAGAAGTATTGCAGTTCCACTAAGCTCTTCAATGTCATCCAGATTATCATTTTGTCATTGAAAGTCCTAGTTATTTAAAGATATTGAATAAAAAATATATTAAAAAATTTAAAGCAGCAAAAAGTCATAGATATGAAAATTATGTTACCTGTAACATATTGTGCAATGTTTTGGTTTGTTTCATTTCAATTTGGTACTGGATTATAACTTGGTTTGGGGAGAGGTGTTTTTTGTTTTGTTTTCATGTGAAACATTGCTTTCTTTACACTTTGTGTTTTTAAACCTTAATATCAGTCCATAACTCATACATCAACTTAACTCATTGGATAGCCTTTTTTTTTGGTTTTATGGAAGTTACTTCAAATACGCTCTACTATAACCTTAGCTTTAACATCAATCTGTTGCTTGTGTTGTGCTTTTATTGAAATTGTACGATGCTGCTACCCAAACAATGTTCTGAATTTTCTCAGAAATAACCTAAGACTTGAAAAGGGGCGTGTCAGCTATTTATATTACACGTACTTTGCCAGTTTTTTTTTAATTTGTTGATGAAATGGTATTTTTGTTATCTGTTACTATATTTAAGAAGCAAGAATTTCTTTAAGCCTTGTTTAGACAGTTAAAAAATCTGCATGTTTATTTGCATTGTCATAAAAAGGCCAAATCTCTCATTTTTAACATTTAACTTTACGTTTACCTTTAAATGTTTGATTTTTTTTTATGCATTGGAGAACTTAATCTTATGGATTGAATTGTGATACATTAATTTTCAAACCATAAAACTCGACACTTTCTTAATCACGGCTGTTATACGGCTGTAATCACGGCTGTAATACGGCTTTTTTTTTTTTTTTTGTTCTATTTACCAATGGAAATTTCTTCTAAAGAAGATTTCTTCAGTTGTAATTGTGCATTATGGTGTTGTTTTTTTGTTTTTTTTTTCTTGTCGGCTGTAATCACGGCTGTAATACGG
This sequence comes from Lymnaea stagnalis, assembly GCA_964033795.1. Taxonomy (NCBI): domain Eukaryota; kingdom Metazoa; phylum Mollusca; class Gastropoda; family Lymnaeidae; genus Lymnaea; species Lymnaea stagnalis. The sequence continues at coordinate 384,973 of CAXITT010000375.1, read as the reverse complement.
CTTTTTTTTTTTTTTTGCTCTATTTACCAATGGAAATTTCTTCTAAAGAAGATTTCTTCAGCTGTAGATGTGCAATATGGTGTTGTTTTTTTGTTTTGTTTTTCTGGATCAATTTATTTAACACTGTGTTATGAGCCCTTTTCACGTTGTTATAATTTTAGTTATTTTCAAAACTAATTTGTCAAATACTGTAAATATTAAAACTGCTTTGTGTTTTCAGCACTGCTCTGACCAGTGCTACCAGGTTTAAATTTGGCTGTGCAAATAGTTTCAAGGAGCTGTTCCTTTTTTTTTTTCCCTCGGCTGGCTGTGTTTTGTCAAGTAGACTGGTTCCTTATCTAGAATGATACATTATGTTTGGGAAGTACTTATATGTCTAATGCACTAAAGTAAAACAGGTTATGTTCTGGTCAAGTTCATATGTATAGGAGCATACATTAAAAATAGCCTTGCCTTAAAATTATTTAAAGTTATTTGAATCCGTTATAATGGTGTTGATAATTTTTTTTTTTAACTATATTAAATCCTAGAAAAACGGTAAGACCAACATTAAATTTACCTTCTAAGCCTAGACATAGGATATTCTTTAACCATATTTATTCACTCATAATTAAAGCAGAAATGCAATGTTTAGAAATGTAGACCTCTTATTTAATATTTACACTGCCCCTGACAAGATGTATATATTCTAGAAATTGAACACAGTCTGTGATTTTAAACATGAGCTAGCATGAGGGACAATTCGTTGTTATGTTAAGAAATAAATTTTTTGTCTCTTTCAATTCCTTGCATTTTGTTTTTTGACTCTGCCGAGACACATGCAATTTATAGAACTGGTATTCGCTCTCATACATCGTTTAATTACGAAAACGACAATAATATATTATATATGTACATAATAATAACTTCTCTCATTTTGTAATTATTCAAATCGTTACAATTTCATATTTTTTGTGTGAGTGTGGAGGTAAAGGAACAATATTTAAAGTATCTTAACCTTATTTTTTTTTAAATGACATTTGTATCTTTTAAGATCAAAATAATTTTTTTTCAAATTTTTCTAGATAATGAATTTTTATAACTAAAGATTCATATGAAAACAATATTTATTTGCTTTAGAGAGGGACACGACTTAAAACTTTAATCAGTTCGTTAAAAAGTTAAACTAATTTTTCTTGATTACAAATCAATTTTTTTTTCTAACATATTTTTAAAAAAAAACAAATTATGCAAAGTAATTTCTTTAGGACCACTTATATATGTTTATTTATTTATACAATAGATGTAGCTTACTAAAAAAAATGGTAATTTGTATACAATAGATTTTATAAGATCTTAAGATTTAGAAATAAACAGAAGTGCAATGATTGGAAACTCACGCTCCTACACAATTCAAGGATCATCACAACAATTCTTTTGTCATGCAGGTTTCTTTGTTCCTTTTATACTGATGTTTACCATAACATGTTATTGTTATCATTTGCATATATTTATTATAATACTTCTGCAAACCGTATGTTTCACCAATCAATTTGCTTTTAAACAACAAATTCATTTTTTTCCTTAAAATTGATCAGGCCGAGGTTATGACCTGTGTATGACCTGTGAAAATGGGCCATTAATGCTTAAAAAATGGCGTTGATGGCTTCTCCTCATATCTATGTGACATTTATGTGAGGATATGCCTACGAGGAACATTACCTTTCTAATAACTGTTGATTACTGACAATTTTTTTCCTGGTGTACATTTCTTACACATATATTTTTTTCTCATATCAATTTCTAACACATTTTTTTCCCTGTATGCAAATGTTATCTCATGAGATGGATGTTAAAATATATTTTAAAAAATAAATTTACGTTCTGCAAAGAAGTTAAAATTTCCGTGTTTAAATAATGATTTCGTTTTTAATGTTTATATATAAGTTTAAGCTAATTCTATAATCCCATAATATTGAATATTGGAAATTTAATACTAAGAAACAGAAAATAACAAAAGACAAATTAAAACAGAATGAAAGATAGAAAATAATTAAAATTTTATTAAAATGCATCACGCAAAGAAAGTCTGGGAAGAGAATATATTCAAAAATTAAATTTTAAAAATTAAACATATTTAATGTTCCGTCTCAATTCAATTCGAATCCTTTGACTTCATATTGTGCTCATCTATAATTTTGCAAGTCTTTATTTACGTAAAGCATTTTAAGCGAATTTAAAAACGGTTCGTTTAAACTCTTTTAAGTTGTTTTTTTTTTTTTAAATCTCTATATATATTTGCTTCTGGTGTGGCTGCTGCCCTTTTCACAACAACCCCCACCCAAACTCAACATGTGGCATATTAATAGTACTGAGTGAGAAAAAGCTGTAAGGCAGCGAGCGTCCTGCGTGATGGTTGAACCCTGGTAAGAAGTTGGAATTTTTCGGAGGTGACTTTTATATTACTCAAGGCAGTACCACGGGTATGGTGTAATGACTGTTCGTAGGAACATCTGTAGGCCTAATGTTTAAGAGCTAGCAGGTAGGGTATAATGGCTATATGAATGCCTGTATGCCAAGTGTTTGAAGTACGGCATATTTCATGGAATATGAGACGTTAACTTTTTTTTTGATCCCTCGGGCACACGTGGTGTTACCCCAAAATACACGGACTGGGTGTGAGGGACTGCCACTGTTTAAGCCAGGACTGCACAACTCAAAATGTAAGGCGGGCCATAATACTTCATGAAAAACGTGTGCGGGCCGAAAGAAAATAGGACAGGGGTGGTGTAGCTGTTCAGAAATTAATTAAAATAAAGAAAATTTCGTTGCTTACTAAGTAAATTTAATGTGAAACAATGCATCGTTTTTTGGGTTACCAGTTTGTCGTATTCAGGAGATATATTGGAAGTGGCTGTTCTCAAGATGTCTTCCAAATGATCATCAGTCAAACATGAGCGGTGCTTGCGTTTATTGTTGTTCATTATTGAAAATGTCTGTTCACATCTATAACTGGTTCCAAACACACTCAAAGTTTTTAGTGCAACTTCGTAAAAAATTTTTTTTTTACTTCTCACGGTCCCGATTTGTATAAAAACTCCTGCAGGCTGCTCTTTCTGTGCTTGCTTCGGTATATTGCCGAACATTGTAGTTCGATAATTTCCAGGTGCGATTGAACTCGTATATATTCGAGATTCACATAAAATGGATCTTCAATTAGTTCAAACTGAATTTCTTCTTCTTTAGAAAGAGTGAGTCTTTTATTAAATTCTTATATCAAAAGATTAATTTCATTAGCAAGTTGTTTTCTCAGCTCCACGTGTTTGTCCTGAGGAATATGCTGTGCACAAGAGGAGAAGTGATTCATTTCATCATTTAGTAACTGGGTTTTGAAAAGTTTCACTTTCAGTTAAAAAGGTTTTACTGCATCAAACATTTCAAATACAAGTTGCTTCTTACATTGAAGTTGAAGGTTAAGGCCATTTAGATGTGCTGAATAGGTCGTGATTCAAGGACTCATCTTCAAGCTCAGGGAATTCCTTTGCTTCGTCATCTATGAATTTAGATATTTCCTTCTTCAAAGCAACGAATCGCTGAAGCACTTTCCCTCGGCTTAACCATCTCACTTCAGCATGGTATAGTAAGTCTCTGAAGTCGGCATCTATATCGTCAAGAAAAGCTTGAAAAGCCCGATGTTTGAGTCCTCTTGATCTTATATGGTTGACTATTTGAAAACAACCGACATAACATGTTCTAAATGTAACAATTGGCTACACAAGACCTGCACATGTATAATGTAATGATATTTTGTTATTTGCCTTCAGATAAAATGTTCAAGAGGCGCTGACTTTTTAATACCCGTCATATTCCGGGCACCGTCGGTACAAATGGCCACTTATTAATACCCGTCATATTCCGGGCACCGTCGGTACAAATGGCCACTTATTAATACCCGTCATATTCCGGGCACCGTCGGTACAAACGGTCACTAATTTTATAAAATCTAATTCCAACTTATCTTTCAAGCACTTTATCCTTTCATTGATGATATTATCTCCGGTTGTGTGACCTGACGAGGAGCACTTTCCAGCGACTTCTTCGGTAACTTCAGATTTCGTCCACACCTCTAATGTAAATGAGAAGTTGGGTGGTGTCTTTTAAATCTGTGCTTTCGTCCATAGCTAGAGAATAGAAAGAAAATTCTCAAGCTTTCTGCATTAAGTGTTCTTGAAGATTGGTGGAAATATCAGTTATTCTTCTTTGCACTGTCATTCGCGATAAACTGATGTTTTGAAATAACACTGGTTTTTTTTTACGGACATAATTCAGACGTGCCAACAAGCATGCACTACTTTACTAATTCGCCTTCAGTCAAGGATTTCCCAGCAGTAGCAAGTTCCCTTGAAATACAAAAGCTTATCTTGGTAGCAGTCTTATTTTCACTGCTCTTTTTCTTGAAAAATGTCTACTCTCCAATAAGTGTTTTCGAAAAATTCGTTGCTTTAGTCGAATTTTCATTTTGGTCCAATTTTAACAAATTACGATTTACGATATTTATATTCAAAATGCCGTCGAAGATTATCTTATGTATCTCTAGTCTAGTCTCCTCTTTCTCTTTGATTCATGGCGATCAAATATTTCAAGTACACGTCCATCAAGATATTACTGTACTAAAAGTACAAAATATCAAAATAACGCGATACTTGAGTTCAACACAATACAACTCTACACAATATTACAAAAATGGTAAAAGGCTACTCTGCACAGAAGACATTAGTTTTGAACACACTTACGCTACCTAGTAGGTTATGTTGATTGAGACTAATTGAACACGGTGAACCGTAATCAATTTCACTGGAGGAAGAGGAAGTGCTCGGGAAAAGCGTGAGTGTGTGATTTAATATTGCCACCGGGAAAGAAAACGTGTAATGAAATATTTACACCACGATAAAAAAAAAAATTAGTAGATCTAATTTAATTTGATTAAATAAAACAATTTATTTCATTTAAGTATACGTGGGGAAATTTATTTTTTAATTGTTACTATTTAAAATTGAAATAACCATTTATAGCATTATATTGTGTATAGTTACCTATCGTAATATTAAAATCAATAAGCTAGGCAAAATGAATTTATAATATTATGATTTTTCCCCTAAGCATTCGCAGGCCACAAGGTGGGTGCTCGCGGGCCCCCATGCGACCCGCTGGCTGTATGTTGGGCACAGTGGCGACGCTACACCAGGGCCCGCCGGGTCCCAGGACCTGGTAAAAAAATTTGGGACCCGGCAAATGACCTTGTAAATTTTTATTAGTTGCTAATATTGTATATATGCTCATTAGGCGTAAACCACATTACATGTAAGAGAACTTCCATTTTAAATGCCTTTATATGTTTAAATTTTTATTTTTAATACATTTATTTGGGACCCGCCAAATTTTTTTAAGACCTGCAAGGGACCCGCCATGTTAAATTTGATGGCGTCGCCACTGGTTGTGCAGGCCTAGGTTATGCCATAGTCTACTAGGTTTTGAGCTTTCATTTTTCTTCCCTTTGATCAAAGGATACAAAAATATATTACCTTAATAATTTATGTCCAAAATTAATCAAAATATTGATAGTTAAACTGTAATTTTTAAAAATTGACTCAATAAATAGAATGCTTTTAATATTCACATATTAAAACTTAATATGTCTCAAACTTTATTATTCGTTATTACAATTATTATTTTAAAATAAAAGAAATAACTATTTAAATTTTTCAAAAATTTATTTTTGGTACGCTTTTGCTCTTTATAAAATAACAATTGCTAAAGATGTGTTTCCCTTTAAAGATTTAGAAGAGATTTAAATTTTAAAATAATAATAAGTAGTCTCCCCTTAAAAAAATTAAATGTGAATATCTAATTTATAAATTTAAAGAAAAGTAATTGAGCAAAACAGCAAAAAAAACTTTTCTAACACTATACAAAACTGAATATCGAAACTAAGAAACGGAGGATTTTATAAGTTTTTGTTACGACCATTGCAATCTTGCATGAGACTTGCTCTTTACACCCCACCCTATATTATGTTTGCATTTTAAAAAAAAACGGGGAGACGTTGGGGAGGGGGGAGGGGGAGTGCTGAGTGCATCACCTTTATAGAAAGGGATTAACCAATTTATATTTCTATTAAGTATTCGTTTGATCAGTTTCTGACTACAGTATTACCCACATAGACCTTCACGAACTCACATACACACAAAGAGTGAGAGAAAGAGAGTGAAAAATGCACAGACGAGGAGAGATCGAGAGATAGAAAGATCGACAGAGACAGAAAGGGGAGATGATCGGCCAAAGAGAGAGAGAGAGAGAGAGAGAGACAGACAGAGACAGACCGACAGAGAAACTCGGAACAAAATTTAAAGAATGATTTCACACACAATAAATGCATTAACGGAATTAGTTACCCTATAGCAATGGACTATTTTCGTATATAGTATTGTTTGATAATGAAGCAAATAACATATTTGTGGGCCTGAGGAGGGGGGAGAGAACTGTCCTAACATTCTAACCCCTCCCCCCCCCAATCCCCGTCTCCTCTAGTGGTGTATGAAGGTGTTATACAGGGCAGGGGCGTGCGCACCGGTAGACCATTTTCTACTTTATACTGAATGCTTGGCATTTAATGCCACCTACAGAAAGGTTGGGGGGGGGGAAGCTTGGGCTGCCCCGGTCATCATTAACCTAGCTACGCCACAGGCCTTCCCTTTCTTACACCCCCCCCCACCATTTTTCCAAATAAGCATGTACACTACCTGCAGAAGTATTGACCAATGCACACCTGTTTCATCTCTGGATTGATTCATTATTAACGTCAACTACCAACGTTGTCTTCAGCCATTGAACTCATAAATATCTGTTATCGTGATCATCATCGATCTCTAGCTTACCTGTTCCCTCCCCACCCCTTAAGATCGACCCCCAGGATCACCCCCTCCCCACCCCCACCCTAAAGATCGACCCTCTTCGTAATTTATTCGATTATGATTTTATTATCGCTATCATCGGAGACGGTTTGTTAGCCGTGCCTGTATTAGGAGGAGAACAATCAAAACGGACTGTTGTTTGTGATGTCCGGTGTGATGGTTTCTGTGAAAAGTCTTTTACACGTGTTAACAAATATCTAGATGTGTTTAATTCAACATGTGTAGGTAGAAGGACCATTAAGTTTGTGTTATTCTAAAGGGTGATAAGGATTTTTTTTCTTTTTTCTGTTTTACCCTTTTTCAAGACAGTTTAACATAATGTAAAACGGTGAGAATGGAACGCGTCAAACTCTCAACTTTGTTTTTGGACTTATATTCATTCGTTTTATGAATTATCGCAAATGTTATGTTGCAATGCACGAGTTCAATGAGTTACACATAGTAGAATTGGGAATATCCAAATCTTCCGCTGGCTCACCGCAAATCGGTGACACATTCTTTCTTATGATAGTGTGTCAATAGATTAAAACGACAAACTGCTTCGTTAAATTTTCACATTGGGAAATTAAAATTTAAACCATTCATTCGGAATTTACAAGGTGCGATCCAGCAACTTGTGTAATTATGAAAACCAACGAAGGTAGATGCATCCGTCTTGTCCTTATATGGATGGCTTTGGTGTTGTGTGTTTACTTCTACGATCTCCACGGCCGAAGAAAGTCCACGGAGGAGGGCGCCGTACCCATCAATGCGGTGACGAAAACATCCGGCGGATGGCGGAGGCGAGATGATGGAGGAGCAGAGAGGGAACACGAGGACGACAACATTGTGATAGAAGAGAACCTAGCTGTCATCAAGGACGCAGACGGTAGTCATGGCAACGTGGATCCGGAGATCGAGCTCCAAGAAGACGTCCTGCCGGAAAGTTTGGAGGTTTCGGAAAATCAAAACGATATCTTGCTGCTAAGCAACAGAAATGGCGAAGCCGCAAGTGATATTCATAACCATGACGGGGCCTCCGTTGATGCTGAAAATGGCGTAAGGGGCATCCAAAACAGAATGTTGTATTTTAGAGATCCGAAAGAATTGGGTAAGAATGACGAAACAAAGGAAAAAGGCCCCAAGGGGAGTAACGTCAATGTTGCTGTTCATACAAAGTCAGAGTTGTCTGACCCTAAGAAAAGCGCAAACTCTTTAGGTGCGGTTGCTAGGTTGAGAGTGGCCCCAGAAAACATTTCGACCAATGTAGATTTCAAAACATTGACAGACAACTTAGACCCGTCGTCAAATAAAGTGGACGAAGTGGTTTCGTTAGAAGACGGCGCACAAGGAGCACCAAAAGGGATACCATCAATAGACACAGTCACTCCTATGATGCGGATCAGGTCCAAGCACCGTCCTTGGACCATAAGTGAGATGGGAAAGTATAGTCGATCGCTGTTCACGCCCCCTCCACACGAAGCACCTGTGCAACGGTTCCCAAAGGTGGGATTCACTGATATTTTTATCTCATAAATGTTCATTGTTGGCAATTCTATAATATCCCATTTGAAGCCAATCTTAGAGCTGCATTTGGTGAACAGTAAGAATGCCACAAAATTGCTTTAAAAAATTACGTGCTAAAACAAACATTATTCTTATTATTTAAATCGTAAAAATTTGTCTTTCAAATGAATGATACCCTACAGCATTGTTAATTGAATCGTTGATTAGAAAAGTTTTAAGGCAATTATTTAATTTTTTTAACAGATTTAACAATATTTACCTATGAACTATTTCAGGGAAAGTTTAAAGATGTCAAAATGTGTTAAGTTTTAATCATCATTTTATAGAGAATCAGAAAGTGTAGACAACGGGATCGGGCGACTTTGACCTCCTTCACTTTGGTAAAAAAAAATATATAAAAAAATCTGTGACACCACAGTGGCTTGCATGACTTAATGATGTAGCTCCCATTGTTTTATGTACGTCTGTGATCACAGGCGTATTGATTTAGGTATCGATCACGTCGCGATTGGTGGTGTGTGTGCTTGTGTCCAGCTCGCAACTTAATGTAAGATTTCCTGCTTTAGAATTTATCATCACAGTCCTCCTCGATATGAGGCAATAAGCGGATGAAATCGCCTCTTTAAACAAGTAAAGTATGTGGCTTAAACCAAAACAAAAATCCCCTTATTACGACAAAAACCGGATAAGAAAAACTTGAATGATGGAGTCTTAGATGTTCAAATAACACTACATCAATTTGAAGTCATTGACTTTCAAACGCCCCCCCCCCCCTTTCCACAGAATCTATAAATAGCTTCTTTTTTTTTTTTTTTTTTTTTTTTTTTTTTTTTTTTTTTTTTTTTTTTTTTTTTTGCGTCTTATGTCCGCCAGGCTATAATTATTGGTGCTGGGAAATGTGGTACACGCGCCCTCCTGGAATTCCTACGGATGCACCCTTACATTGCGGCGGCCAATTCCGAGGTTCATTTCTTTGACCTGGACGTGAACTTTCGTAAGGGATTGGACTGGTACAAGGCTCAGATGCCGTTGTCTTACAGTAATCAGGTGAGACTTACCGTAATAAGATGAGTGTTGCAGGAATCGGGTGAGTCTTTCGGCAAACATATGGGTCTTACAGCAATCTTGTCAGTCTTTCGGTAATCAGATGGGTCTTACAGTTATCAGGTGAGTCTTATAGTTAATAGGACTATCTTACTGAAACCACAAGAGTTTTTCAGCCTAATGTACGGCCTTTTGAGTATCATTCAGTTCATCAGCTGTTTGACTAAGCCTTGTCCCGTAATAAGCATATAAGATAATGTAGGCCATAAACACTTAACTGGGTTCTTGGTTTTTTGTATAATAAAAGGAGGGTTTGGGGCACAGCCAATTTATCGTCCAATTTGAAAATAAAATTGGAAGAGTGTGGTAACTTCTAAAATGCATTTTTTTTTACTTTTGGTGTAGTATGTCACATCGGTTACCGGAAATTTTATCGAAAGAAATTTCATCGACGGTAAATTGATCGACGGAAATTTGATCAAACGGAAATTCGGTCGAATCTTTTTTTCAGTTGACACGTTAAAATTTTCGTCAAATTTCTTTTTGAAGGCACAATACTATATAGTAAAACAAAATAATGCGTTCAAAAAGAAATTTGAAGCAAAATTGTAACGTAAAAACTGAAAAAAAGATTCGACCAAATTTCCGTCGATCATTTTACCGTCGACGAAATTTCTTTCGATCAAATTTCCGAATACGATGTCACATCAGCTACTCTAACGAACATTAGAGAGCAATTTACCCATAGACTGTCCACTTGTAACATGATTTAGAAAAGAAATAGTTACAAATGAAATGTTGTTCGTCTGTCAAATTCGACTAGGACCATCGAGTCATTCGGTTAGGGGGGGGGGGAGTTGTGTGACGGTGAGCTCGTAAGTGGCTTGCTAGACCGATCCGTGCTGGGAATAATCTCTGGCACCTCAGGCAGGGGATAGTTGATGCAGACGATGATCTAATGTTGCTCTTTCGGGCCAGCCTGCGTGTCTCAGCTGTGGTTATTCTATTAGCGTAATGGGATTTGGCCCCCTTCTTGACAGCAGCTCTCCACCTGGCTCTGTCCTGGGCTGTCTGCACCCATTGAATAAGATTGATGCTCAACGCCTTAAGTGCCGCTTTCAGTGTGTCTTTGTGTCTTTTTGGGGAGCCGGTGGTATTCCATACGGGCTACGTGTCCCATCCAACGGAGCTGAGACTGCATCAGGGTTGTGAAGATACTCGGTAAGTTCGCTATAAAGAGGACCTCTGTGTCAGGAGCTTTGTCTTGTCACCGACATTAATATCTGCTGAAGCGTGACTGAGCAGGACGCTCTTGCACGACCGCTCACGAAGAGCGGCGTCCAAGACCCCGGTCCGACGTATTCGTAACCGTTAAAGTCAAAACCAGGATCAGGGACCCCCCCGTTGAGAAGCAACGGACGCGGATTGGCCTGGCTCGTGAAACCCCCCACGTGTCCGGGGGCCACATGTACAAATTGGCCCGGTTGTGAAACCGACCAGGCCGGGCAGAAGACTATTTCGAGCAAAATCTTCCCGCCGCCGCGGCGCAGCCAATGCTCCGGCCAGACGTATATCCAAGTTAGAAGCTGCCACAGTCAAAACTGTTGGAAACAGCAGGGCATGTGCCACAAAACCAGCCTTTCACCTTCCGTGGGACTTCGACTCTCTCCGTTAGCAACCGGCACCAGTGTCCTGAGCGCAGGCACAGGCCAGCGCAATGGGGCATGGAACACCGAGACACGACAAGGGATCCACCCCACCGGCCAGGAACAGGAGGCAACGACCCCCGGGACGCCCGCGGGTCACCCCCCCGCGGCGCCAGGATCCCGCAGGATCTAGACTTTAGTCCATGAACGATCGCCACACTCTTTGCCGAAGACGAAACCACACTCTACCACTACCTCACCGTCTTCGCCGGGTATGGCGAGCAAGCCATATCATGCCCGGCTCTGGTGACTTCGTCGCTCTTCTCGGTGCCTAACCACCTTGTCGCTTCTTAAACATGGCACCGGAAGAAATCATCATATCCATAATTTGAGCTTTCAAGGGCGAGGGGAGCGCCCCCCGCCCTTGACCCCATTCTGTCCACCTGTGCTTATTCGGTCTGGCCACACCGGACCAGGCCTTATTGAAACACATAACCGTTGTCCGGGGGGAACGACCCCGGTCACCGGCCGTCCCGATATCCGCAGCCCTCGGAGGCGTGGAATCCCGCAGGGGCCGCCGGGCGGGCTCGTCTGGTGGCCAGGTCCGGCGAGCCGACACCGCCACCGACAGAGGCGACTGCCGGTAGCGGCCAATTCGTCAGACCACAGCCCCGACTCAAATCCCCCGATTGAGCGCTGGGCTGCTGGCACCAGACTTGCCCTCTTGTCACCTGATGGCGTGGAGTTTCCTGGGGCAAGTTGTGTCAAAATTGTTCAGTTTCTTGGCGCGACGCTGGTAGACTGTCCACGTTTCACATCCGTGGAGTAATGTCGACGGGACTGCAGCACTATAGACCTTGATCTTCATTTCCCGTCTGATAACTCAAACAGTGCTGCGGAGCCTGCCAACTATGGAACTAGCTTTTACGAGTCTGGCATTCATTTCATCATCAATGACAACAGATCTGGAGAGGATTCTGTGGAAAATCATGAAGAAGTACGGACGTCCAGACAAGTTCACAAAATCATCCGTCAGTTGCATGATGGCATGATGGCCCGAGTGCAGGACAACGGTCAGTCACCTCAAGCATTCCCTGTCACAAATTGTGTGAAGCAAGGCTGTGTCCTGGCTCCCACACTCTTCAGTATTATGTATTCTACAATGCTGTCTGATGCGTTCAAGGACTCCACCACAGGCTTGCCAATCCGTTTTCGCACTGATGGATCAGCCTTCAACCTTAGGAAGCTTCAAGCTAAAACCAAAATCAAACATAACACCATCAACGAGCTTCTTTTTGCGGACGCGCACAACGCTGCCTCAGAAGCCGTCATGCAACACAGCGCTGTTATCTTCTCTGTGGCCTGCAGGAATTTTGGCCTCACAATCAAAACAAAGAAGACTGAGGTGATGTATCAGACACCTCCCAGCTAAGCCCTATGTTGAGCCCAACATCATCATCAGCGGACAAGGTATCAACCCGCTGGATAAATTTACTTACTTGGGCAGCACCCTCTCTAGCTCTGTCGTCATGGATGATGAAATAAATGCAAGACTCGCACAAATGAAATACTTAAGAATACAACAACATATATAAACAGTCACACGTAAAACAAGACAGGAGTAATTAACCAAGGATACTACACGCCCCGGGAGTAGGAGGTAGTGCCAGGGGTGCGGGAGGCAGTGTCAAGGGGGCAGGAGGCAGTGTCAGGGGTGTGGGAGGCAGAGTCAAGGGGGAAGGAGGTAGTGTGAGGGGTGCGGGAGGCAGTGTCAAGGGGGAAGGAGGCAGTGTCAAGGGGGAAGGAGGCTGTGTCAGGGGTGTGGGAGGAAAACTAAGGGGTTCGGAACTGCAAAAATATTGAGAATCTGTGATATGGGTATAGGAGACTAATGTTTCAATTCTTTAAAGATAGTAAATGAGAATTATGTATTGATTCATTCACCTTTCTGAAACAGATTACCATTGAGAAGACACCCTCATATCTATGGAGCCAAAGAGCCGTGGAAGAAATCTACAAGCTAGACAAAAAAATGAAGCTGATGATTATCATCAAAGACCCGGTGACAAGAGCCATGTCTCAGGCAACAAGGGTGAGTTTTTATTATCATCAAAGATCCGGTGACAGGAGCCATGCCTCAGGCGACCATGGTGAGGCTGCTCAAATATTTGAGCTGTTAGAGTAAGAAAGGAAATACTATAAGTATATCAGTGTCAAGCTAAAAGTTTGGTGGCTGCATTATATTTTTTAGAACATTTTAATTATATACATCAATTTGATGCTATTTCAGCCAAATGAAGTTTCAGTCAATTGCGTAACCCATTGTACTGCCTATATGTCTTCCCCATTTTGTACACAACGTAATGACTCATTGAACATACATCATCATGTCCCTTAGTCTTTTAACCGTTGGGGGCCACAGATGACATGTAAACCATCCTCCTCCATTCGTCTCTGTCTTCTGCACTACGCACAGCATCGCCCAGTTTTAGTCCTGTCCACTCTTTGATGTTATTTTCCTATGCTTTTCTTTGTCTTCCTCTTCTTCTCCCTCCTCTTGTGGTGCCCTGCAATATATCTTTGGCGAGCCCTTGTTTCCATGTCACGTGGTCATACCATTCCAGTTTGCGCTTTTTCACAGTCACCAGGAGGTCATCGTACTGCCCAATTGACTGACGAATCCTTTCTTTCACTTTTATCATTGGAGATATGGTCCCTATAGCAGATGCCAAAAATACGTCTGAAACATCTCATCTCCATCGCCTTTATTTTCATTTCAAGTTCTGTTGTTAATGTCCAGGACTCGCCACACACAAAAACATGGAGAGGACCAATGAGCGCATCAGCCTGATTTTGGTGCGGGGGCAATATTTTTGTCGTTCCATATTTTCTTGAGCCTCTTTAATTCTGTTGTGGTTTGGGCAATCCTGGACATTGATTCAGGCTCGGAGCCTTCTTCCAAGACAATTGCTCCTAGGTATTTGAAGCTGCTTACTGTCTCTAATCTTTTCTCCCCGACCTTAATGTCAGTGGCGATGTCGGTGGTGTTATTCGTCACTAGTTTTGTCTCTTCTGCACTGATTTGATGCCAATGGACGATGAAAACGATGAAAACAATTGAACAAATCATTTTAACTCCAGATGTTATTTTCTGTCTTTTTCATGTGAATGTAGATATTAAGTTGACCGCAGGATGAAAGGAAAATGTGTTGTGAAAAAGACGTTTTTAAAGTTGAGACAGGGAGAACAGAGGTTTTAAAGTTGAGACAGGGAGAACAGAGGTTTTAAAGTTGAGACAGGGAGAACAGAGGTTTTAAAGTTGAGACAGGGAGAACAGAGGTTTTAAAGTTGAGACAGGGAGAACAGAGGTTTTAAAGTTGAGACAGGGAGAACAGAGGTTTTAAAGTTGAGACAGGGAGAACAGAGGTTTTAAAGTTGAGACAGGGAGAACAGAGGTTTTAAAGTTGAGACAGGGAGAACAGAGGTTTTAAAGTTGAGACAGGGAGAACAGAGGTTTTAAAGTTGAGACAGGGAGAACAGAGGTTTTAAAGTTGAGACAGGGAGAACAGAGGTTTTAAAGTTGAGACAGGGAGAACAGAGGTTTTAAAGTTGAGACAGGGAGAACAGAGGTTTTAAAGTNTGTATATGAGAGAGTATATATATATATATATATATATATATATATATATATATATATATGTATATTAAAGTAGTTGACTAACTTATTGATTAGAGTACATCTTTATTTTTTGTACTGCTATAAATAAATATTTTCCATTGAGGATATGGATAGCTTTGACTTGTTTTATCAGGGAGAAAGATCAGAACGTAGGTGATATGTACTCTGCAATTAGTCCTTAGAGTTTTTGTTTAAGTGTAAAAAGAACTATACAATAGACAAGAGACGGTAGACACTAAACAAGAGACACCAGATGTCGCCAAAATTGAAACAATTCCCTTGTCTTATTCCAGACTAAACCTGAACATCCAGAGTCAATGTTTGTGGAGAATGTGGCCGGAACTCTTAGGGTTGTGAATGAATCTCGCACTGTAGATTGGGGTGTCTACGTAAAATATATAAAAATGTGGTTGCAGTGGTTCCCCATGTCTCAGGTAAACTAAACTTATTTATGTACGTATAGGAACAAAGTGGACAAAGATAAAACTTTGAGATAAAGAACTCTTAATTCGCAAAACCTTTAAAATGCTTAAGAAAAGACCGACCTTGACCTTGTCGGTCTAACGCATTCTTCAGCGAAAAACATGGTGTGAATATTTTTCTAAATGTAAAATTCTTAAAACAAAAATAAATTTTGGACTAAGGCGCTTAAGTTATTAAAAGGTACTACGATTTAGAGTAATCAATTTATCAGTTTCTTAAAAACACTTACAAATCTATTGTAAGTAAATATGGATTTATTTAATCCAACATTTCTTATAATTTAGTCTGGAAAAAGAATTGCAAAAAATTTTATAAATTTGTGTACATTTTCAGAAACGATATCAGAAATTATTTCTAATTAATCTTGATTGTTGTTTTTCTTCTTTTGCTATGTTACGGTTGCATTTTAAAAAATGTTTGTGGTGTAAATAGGAGGATATCAACATTTCAATATCAAATACAGACATTTTTAACACAGAAATATCTTAACTAATATTTAAATTTTATTTCTGTAAACGCTAAACAAAAAATAAATGTATTTAGTTGTTGTTTTTTTCATTAATACATCTAAATAGATGTCAAAATTAAAATGTTCTAAAAAAATAAAACAAACCATCGAAAATATTTAAGCTATGCTCTCATCCTGCAGATTTACGTCATAGAAAGCCGACAGTTTGTTTACAATCCAGCGGCGGAGATTCAACAAATTGAACGCTTCCTGGGATTGCCCCCGATGATCACGGAAAGAAATTTTTACTACAATCGAAGTAAAGGATTCTACTGCATGAGGCCTTTCCACGTGAGGACCATCCAGTGCCTGGCTCCAGGGAAGGGGCTTCCCCACCCGACGCTGGAGCCCAGGGTTCGAGACATGCTGTACAACTACTACCACGAGCACAACGAGGCGTTATTTAACCTTCTGGGCCGTAGGTTTGAGTGGAAATCGAGAGCAAGGTTGTGAGCGTTCGAAAGAGAGAGAGAGAGAGAGAGAGAAAAGGAGGGATAGAGAGAGAGAACGAGAGAGAGAAAGAGAGAGAGAGAGAGACATGCTGTACAACTATTACCACGAGCACAACGAGTAGTTATTTTAGTTGCTGGGAAGTAGAATCGATTGGAAATATAGTACAAGCGTGTGAGCGTTCAAGAGACAGAAAGAGAGAGAGAAGAGAGAGAAAAGGGGGGAGAGAGAGAGAGAGAACGAGAGAGAGAAAGAGAGAGAGAGAGAAAGAGAGAGAGAGAGAGCTGCTTGTGCAAGAATATTTTGTGGGATTATAGTTTTCAAACACATCAAATTATGTTGTTTTTTTCTTTGTGGGTGGATAATTTGAAGTATGATTCACAGTAGTGTGCTGTAAACATAGAAAAATCAGGCAATTACCCCTGACGAATAAATCGAGTAACGTATTTTGATTGAAGTTTCTCATTTTGTAGGCCGCCCCAGCCTAAATTTATCGCAGATGTCATTAGTACATATGGCATGGTATCATTCAAACGGAAGGATTTTTTTGTTTGAAGTTTTTTTTTTATATTACTCAATCTTGAATACATATTAATTAGAAATCAGTAGAGATTCTCGTCCAGTCACCAGGCATGATGCGAGATTACAAATAATGTCCGGAGGTAATCGCGGAAGACAACCACGCAAATGAATGTGTAGACTTTCTTTTTAGTTTTATCCCCCCTGTTTCTGTTTCAAATTATCAGCTTACACAATTATACTTAATCACCGAATAAATAGAATCATTTTTAAAGATTTGAGGTGCGCATTTAAGAGAGCGACTTTAATTGAAACTGGAATCAGTGGTATGTAAAATGTTGCTTTAAGATTTATTGGTAGTACTTTTTTTTAGCTAAATGAGAGAAATTATTTAAAAATATGATATTTTTAAATCTTAGGCTTGACCGGTGATTCTCATATTTGTATGCCAAGTGCACAACCATTGATTTAAAGGTGATGATAAATATTCCTTAAATTTCACTTAGTAGTGAATATTTTTTTTTAAAAATAATCCACAGCTTTCTAATTATAGAACCCCTTAAGGGATTCCTTTCACCTCTGATAGAATATGGTTATAGATATTATAAAATTAAAGTATATATATGAATTTCATATTTAATATTTAAGCCAACACTTTACTCACTGATTCAGCAAGTGCTGGTGTAAAAGAACAAAATATTTTAGGCTGAGAATGTATGGGGACGGAATAATTTCAAGTTTCTGGAGTTTAAAGTAAAAAAAAAAAAAAATTCTTGTAGTCACTTAATTTTCGGGCGAAAGTTAAATAATTCATCATTCACCTTGTGATGTGGGAAAAAAATTAATGGAAAATATTTTCAATTGCATTAAGACAAGATTAGATAAGATAAGATATTTTTATTGATCCAAATAAATGGAAATTTGTTTTTTTACATTCATCGTACATATTTCGCTTAGCCTTTAAAATATTTTTTTTTGTTTCCCGTTGTTCCTGTAGCAAGACATTGGCCGTGTAAGTGTGCGGTATGGAGAACTCTTGAGTTCTTGAGTGAGAACGGTCTTGAATTTTGGTTTGAACGGAGGTTTTCTTCTCCAAGACTACGGGAACGCCTCTTGTCTGTATTCGATTTGTCTTCAAATAGTTGGTGTGAACTTGCCATTTTAAAATAGCTAATGAACAAAAATTTAAAGGGGTGTGGAGCCTCCATAAGTCACATGAAAGCATTAAAATTATTTCATTGTTTATTTTTAACTTTAAAATCAATATTTGGCAATATGAAATAGTCAATTTACAGGATTTATGTTAGGCAAAGCTTATCGATCTCAACTCGTCATCATCTTATTGAGGTTTGAAATAACGATTGACTACTGAGGTCGTTTAAGTGCGACACCCAAACAATGGATTTTAAAATGGTAAAATTTATTTTTTCAAAAAATGTTTTTTAAAATTAACAAAAATAGTTTTATGTTTATTTTCATCAATATTCCAATCGAATCCTTTGACTCCATGGGGTTCTTATCTACACTTCCACATGTCTTCATTTGGGTAAAGCATTTTAAGCAAATTTAGATCATGTTCCACTTTTTAGAAATTTTTAACTCTTTTAAATCTCTTTTATGAATCTCTTCTATATTCTTTTGCTTCTGGATTGTCCGGTGTCCCCCCCCCCCACCCCACGCCAACTCTACATGTTTTATAATAATAGCACTGAGTAAAAAGAAAAGCTTCATGAGTGCCGCCTTAATTCCGGTAAAAAGCCTGATTTTTTTGTTTATTCTTATAAACGATTAAAAATCGCTTTAACTGTCACTGTTGTTGTTTTTTTTTTCCACTCTGTGTTATGGAACGGCACACCACAATAAACGGGATCATGGTGCATCCGTTTAACTTTGTTTGTACTTTTCAATCTTTTCCGGAGCTTCCTTCAACGTGGTATATTTCATAATATACCAGAAACCGGTTGTAAAAAAACTACGTTTATTTTAAATAATGGAAGTTGCTTCCCTTTACCATTTAAATTTTATTAAATAAAAATACAAAAATTATTTCCTTTAAAACATTAAGAGATACTGATTTATAAATAAATAAATAAATAATATAAATAAATGAAGAGTACAATTGTAAACCCTGCTAAGTAACTTTAGATTGATTTTGATAAAAACACATTTTTCTAAAACACAATGATGCGCTAATCCTAGGATTCTGGTTTTTGTTCCAGTTGTAAGATTAGCTGTAAATGATATATTTTTTAACATAAAATATAGTTAAATGGGCATTTTTGCATTTATAATGCATTATAAAGTTATTACTTAGCAGGTTTTGAAAATGGTTTACATACTTAGCAGCTTTTGAACGAGTTTAAAAATATAC
>CAXITT010000375.1:308121-331487 GCA_964033795.1 Lymnaea stagnalis | reverse complement strand
TACAACCCACCCTCTTCATCACAGATACTTAGGATTGGCCCGTTCGGTACGAATTCTTTCCATCACGGCAAGGACTGAAAAATACAAAAATTCTTTTGTTCCCTAATCTGTACGAATTTACCAGCGTGCTCCCCCTTAAGTCACAAATCTTAATAAGAACTAATAAATCCCTGATATGGCTAAGAGAACTCACTGAATGGCTGCTAGTGAAAAATTTATTACAAATGTCTTGTGTTCAAATTGTTTTTTATATGTGCTGAAATTGTACAATGCAATCATAAAACATTTCCATTTGTTTGGATCAATAACAGAATCTTATCTTATCTTTGACGATGTACCGTAAAGTCTGACATTTTTACATGCAACATGACAATAACAAACAAAATTTAAATTGCATTTCCAAAACAAGGGTAAAAGGGTCAGATCCTTTGTTTGTGAATTTTTTTTATGTTTTAATAAAGAAAGAAATTGTTTTCAAGAATGTATATGCATCATCTGGATGACCAATTAGATAATCTGATCAATATCCCCGATATAAAATAAAAATGTACCTTTTTTCTTAGCTTTTATTTTTATTTAATTCTTAATAATAATTTTTTAAGTGATAATTACATGCATATGTTTGAAAATTATTTTATTTTAAATTATAATTGTGACTTTTTGTGACAGTATTTCCTTGATTGATACGTTGTCCACAAAGTGAGTCTATTCTTTTGAAAAATGATTATTTGTTGTAGTATTAGTAGTAGTATTGAGTATATGGTAATAAAATATAAATTTAACTAATTGGAAACAATTTTTTTTCCCTTCTTTATAAAGCTGTGATGCTATGTTTTTTGTCGACTCCAAAATGTTTTGTTGTGACTTAAAATAATAATAAATAAATTTTGGAAATTATATTTTGAAAAAAAACACCTAATATCAATTAAAGAGCATCACCTAATATCAATATAAGAGCATGCAATTGCTTTAGCTACAAAATTACACCTATGAGACACTTTGATAGTTAGTTGTAGTATCAACAAATTGAAAAATCTGCTGTTTTTTTGAGAGTTAATAACTGCAGTAACTACAGTAAATTAAGATTTAGAAGATGCTCAAAATGAATGATTATTCTTGAGGAGGCGTGTTGAATGACATACTTTATAATTTTTTGCTTTTTATTCACTTGCGTTGGAACAAATGATTTACTGATTTACACTAATTTTATAAGTTAGAAGAGAAAGGTGATTTTATGATGAATTATAATATTGTAGGCTTACATAATTAATCTATTCTACAACATCTCTTTAGTTAATGGAATTGTTTTCCAATGTGGGGCATACAACCCACCTTATGTACACACCCCGCATTATGCATATACATGACAAGGTGACACCCAACTTGGTGCAGTTTGAAGATTAGAGAGAACGAGACAAGCAAAAAAATATTAAAAATGGTAGCAATCAGGTTAGGTAAAAGGAACTGCGCAAACCTGAAAAAAGATGCATTGTTACGCTGCATCCCCTTTTCAGAAAATTAAAAAAATATAGTCGTGTTGTTTACTAAGGCTTGCTAAACACCTTCTCCCCCCCCCCAGATTAAACAAGATTTTTGGAAATACATGGGAGCGCTGTGAAAAAGTTTTAAAAGAAATTTAAGCTATACCGTGTTATATGTTTTACAAAGGCAAATGTATATGATGGACAGTGACGACCAGCACAAACGGTAAACAACTTCTTCAAATCACTACAGTCTAAGCTTTAACATGTTTTTAGGTTTTCATTCTAAAATATCGCCTATACTATAATAAGGGAAGATAAAAATGTTTTAATTATCACATTTTTTTTATAAAATAAAATAGCTTTCAATTAAGACATGGATTTGTTTATTCATGCATACAGCACAACTAGCAGCATTTATTAGGAATCCTATCAGTGATCAGCATTATAGATAAGGAACTGATCACAGAAAAGGTACTAGATGGGCACAACAATTTGAAGGGATGCTATATGGCTTTTATGGTGGAGCCAATGAGGATTACAAACTACCACAAGAACTGTACCCTTTGGGCAGCCAACCAACTATGAAACAAAAAGCGTGATCTTTACCATGAAAAATAGTAAAGCCCCAGGAACTGACCTTATCACTGTGGAACTTATAAAACTAAGTGAAAACGAACTGCATAGACAAATATAGAGCTTCATATCAAGAATTTGGCAGGAAGAAGAGAAATGCCAAATAAAAAGGGGTACTGCGCTCAATTCACATGAGAGGATCTAAACCGGAATGCTCAAATTACAAAATCTTCCTAATTAATGTAACCTACAAAATCATCAACAAATTAATAGCAAGAAAACTGAAAAGGTTTACTGAACATATTCTAGGTGACTATCAATTTGAATTCAGACAGAATAGACCCACCACAGATTACACCAACCATATGTGGACTACACAACAGCTTAGACAGGAAATATCTGCAAAGTGCACTATAGAAACTTGGAGTTTCTAACTATAGAAACTTGGAGTTTCTAACTATAGAAACTTGGAGTTTCTAACTATAGAAACTTGGAGTTTCTAACAAACTTACCTGGTTTATACATGACGATGGCTACCTCCAAAAAAGAATCAAAGTACAGGAAGAGTACTTGAGGAACTTTCATATTAATCAGGGCCACTGAGTCAAGGACACTCACTGGCATGTATCCTATTTAACATCCCTTTAGAAAGCGTTATGAGAAACATGCATGTGCGCACCAAATGAACTATCACAAACAACTTCCAGAGAAACAAACGTGAGCACAGGATGAACTATAACAAACAACGTATCAGAATCTCAACCATCAGGACACCAACCAACTTTAAACAGCCCAACCAGTGCAGTACCTGGCATATGCAGACAACATAGCTTTACCGAGGAGAAGCAGCATTGATATAATTTAAGCATTCCATGAATTAGAAGAGTTACCTCTAAAGCAGTGGTTTTCAACTTTTCTAGTGCCGCGACCCTCTAACACAGTTTCTCGTGTCATGGCGACCCCCAGCAACACAATTATTTTCGTTGCTATTTCATAGCTGTAAGGATATGTGTTTTCAGATGGTCTTAGGCGACCCCTGGAAAAAAGTCAGCGACCCCCAAAGGGGTCGCGACGCACAGGTTGAGAACCGCTGCTCTAAAGGTAAATGAAGTGAATACAAAGTGTATGTTAATGTCACATATCCACACACAGGTGACAAAATCAAAGTAAACAAGCACACCAGAGAGAGAGTGAGTGAGCGAGAGAGACAGATGAAATAATGACAGAGATGAAAGAAAGGATAAAAAGCAGGCCATTCTTATTTCGGCCTACACGAGCTACAACTAGGAAGCAGAAATCTCTCAAGGAAGCTACGATGGCCCTATACACAACTTCTTTTATCATAAGACCAATGGTAATGCAAAACAGCCAGACAAAAGAAGAGAACCTGTTCAATACCTGGAAAATCCTCAGAAAAATATACAGTCCAGTGTTAGATAATGATGGATGGGTATATATATCCCCTGGGGCTCTGGTTGACAAGTTTGTAGTGGCTTGCTGGCTAAAGAGATGCTGCCCCCTAGCGCTAGACTGGGACCAAAACCACCATTATTGCGTGAGCCTGTGTTGGCAGACAAAGAGCGTGCACAGTAACTGCCGAAAATGGAAGCACTTAAAGGACTACCAGCTGTGGAAAATCTGCAGCTGGAAATAAAACTTCTGAAACAGGGTAGGGAGCATGATTACATGTTGTCCTTTAAGGATACGAGGCATGAGGTGGGTAGTGGCAACTCATGCCAATGGTTCTATTTACATAGCAGTTAAAGTAGTTGTACCTACGCAACCGTTTCGCCCCAGCTGCTTCGTAAATAAGTTTCAAGGTAGAAACCCACTGTAGAAATCTGTATCCAACGGCGTCAGGCGTTCCCAGGGATGGGCAGGGTAAGATTTTAGGATGTAAATACACAATCCCGTCTCCTGATGCTGTGAGAGAAGCGCCATCGGCCTACCGAATGTCCTTGTGCTGGGGTGACCTCCACTGGTACTCAATGGAGTGAGTGAGGGCTGGGGCTGTCCTGGCAAAGGGAAATCTCCAACGTTCCGCTTCCCAGCCCGATAACTCAGGCTTGGGGAGTGAGGGTGTGTGTGCTTTGGGGAGG
The DNA here is from genome assembly GCA_964033795.1 of Lymnaea stagnalis. Lineage (NCBI taxonomy): Eukaryota > Metazoa > Mollusca > Gastropoda > Lymnaeidae > Lymnaea > Lymnaea stagnalis. The sequence continues at coordinate 327,331 of CAXITT010000375.1, read as the reverse complement.
GCATAAAGAGCTAATGTACTAGCTCGACAGCCCGCTGATGCAATTTCATAATGAACATTTTCAGTACCGGAACCATCCGTAGTTGCTGCAATTTAAAGGTGCAGGCTGCTTTGGGCAAGAAACCTTGAGAGGATATTAGATTGTAGAGCAGCAAAAGTGATCTACAGACAGAAGCCTAGGGGTTAACAGCTCATCCGTCGACCAAGACTGATATGGATTGAGTTGTAAAGGACTAAATCACCTGGAAGGTGTAAAGTCATGGATCAGCTTAAAAGGGAGGATGTTGTAGAGCAGACCAGGCCCCTATGATGGGCTGTAGCACCTATGATGATTGATGTCTGAATGGAAGGATGTGGTGAAACAGGACAGGGCCCTACTAATGATCAGCATTAACAAATTGATCTGTTTATCTATCTCTATTTTTCCCATTTAGCGGCATACTTATTATTATAATTATTTAATTTGAATTTTTGGATGATGTTTAAGAATGATCAACACATAATTAAGTCTAGACATGGCTATAAATCAAAATTCAGCATGTACTGTAGATCCCTATTCAAAGGCCTATTTACACAAAAAATATTTCAATGGTATAAGTGGGCTTTTGAGTCGGTCACAGGAGGTTTTCACCAGGTACATTGATTCTATTATAGAAAACAATAAGATTGTGTCTGTGTGTGAGCATATGACTGATTCTGTTCAGTGTGGTTACGGTATATATATGTAGAAAAGTGAAGTGAGTCGTTGTTATACATAATACTGAATGTTTAATAGTTTTAAGTCTTTTTAATAAGCAATTATTTTTAAGGTTTCGATGAAAACCTTTAAAATAATTTCCCAGCCAAAACTGAAAGAGTACACTAATAAGCAGATTACACACTTTTCAGGGTTTTCCTGGCCAAAACTAAGATTGTGGTCGGCTTATGATCCATTGGGAATAAATTTCCAAGATCCCAATAATGGCAAGTTACCTCAAGATTATTACCCAGTGTGATAAATCAAGCATCAAGTTAAAATGTAAAAAAATAAAACCAAAATTTTTTTTTTTAAATTAGTGGCATGGGTAATGAAAAATAAATAGAATAAAAAGGACTGGATTTACCTGAAGTAAAATGTTGACCAGTCATTGTCCTGGCATGTCATGATTCCTCCTGCACATTCATCATAAGAGCAGCTGTGAATTCTGGCAGTGATGGGGGTCTTCAAGTGATCTCTGTGAAAACAACAACTTTAACCTGGAAGTAAAATAATACATTAATTAGTAGAAGACAGAAACTTTATTATATTAGAGCGCAAGCTTGCATTAATATGAAGACAATATCCTATGAACAATTTTAACCTGAAAGTTACCATCATAAAAAGTACCAAAAAAATTAATCACACACTTGGTGTAATCATTGCTTTTACACCAGCCATGTTTGCATGGGTGTTTCGACAAAAAATTCCTGGTTCTCTAAGGGAAAGTTGAATAGCTTTGTTTATTTAATCTATTAAATAGTTAAAGTCCAACCACTATTGGAATTAGGGAGGTGGTGTTAAATGAACAAAAGAAAACCTTCAAAATGGTCACGTCAAGCTCAGCGCAAGATTTTAACTACAACTGCATTACAGTAGTGAATCTTTAAAAATTTAAATAAGATTTTTTGTCACAGATCAATAGTAATATAATTCTAACCTGCAAGATGTAACTCTCGATTATTACTACTATGATTTTAACCCAAAAAAAATGTATGCTACAGCGACAGATGAATCTAAATATAAGAAGCAATCCATCTAAATAGCTCTTTTGAATTTTTTTTATTATTTCTTTTACAGCAAAAATGCACTCAATATGTCAGAAGGAAATTTAGATTTTTTAGGGATTTGTATCTAATTTTAACTAAATTGGGAATGTGCAAGACTTTGCCCTAACCTAATCAGTGAAACTAACCATTCCAATACGGTCTTGTGATATTTTTTACATGCACTTGCGGGATTTATCTTTATATAAAGTGCATTCAAGGGATCAAGATACTAATATTTATTATTGGAAGGGGGATTAGGATGATGCTAGGTGTTAAGAGAAAATGTAAAGATATGTGTTTATTATGGCATGTAATTGACTAGGACAGAGGCTCCCAGACTGTGTCCTGCTACAACCTGAAGTGTTAAAAAATGTATGGACTTAATAAAAGCCAATTATAATTAAGTTGGTATTTTTCACTAGTTCTCCAACCTACTTGGTACTCTGTACTTATTAAAGTAGCAGTTTGTTTTGTGCAGCGTCTATGCTGTATCAATTAAATATTGTTTTGATAAAGTCAAGTGAAGTTAATGAGGTATGTCTTCTTGTATAAGTATAAGGTTTCAAAAAATGGATTAGATTGTTTTGATAAAGTCAAGTGAAGTTAATGAGGTATGTCTTCTTGTATAAGTATAAGGTTTCAAAAAATGGATTAGATTGTTTAAAAAGTGCTATTTTACAGTGCACAAAGAATGTGGCTTAAATTGAAAAGACGTGGGTGCAGCAACGGTGCTGTGACTCCAAAACGCTTGGGAAACTCTGGACTAGGATATTTGAAATTCATGTACTAGCATCATTGCTGGTAGGAGAGCTGGCCACCCAAAAGCTTTTTCGTTAACCCTCTTGGGACGTAACCCTCTTGATCTCTCGCTGACTAGCAGTGAATCTGACACTGACGAAAACAATCAGGAAAGTAATGAAGACAATCAAAATGATGTTTATGATAATGTTGTGAATCCTTGGATTAGGATTAGTGGTTCTGAATTGGATAGAGATTATCCCTATGAATTTTTAGAAAAATAATAGAGCCTTTAAATATGCCTCATGGGATAAGCACCCCATTTGAGTGCTTATGCTCTAATTTTTACACAATATATCATTAAAACGTTTGTGAGAGAGAATAATAATAACTAATAAGTATGCAGACAACTTTCTCAGTAACACCCAGCTCAAATAAACCATATTTGGATGCACAATGGTGAAAAGGACAGCTCTGTCTAAAGTGGGAAAGCAACCAAAAAGTACCCCGAGGGCAGGAAAAGGAGTAGAACTCTGTGCCAGGGGTGTCTCAAGGGCCTCCATGGGCCTTATTTCCCAAAACACGTGTTAGGATCCATTCATGCTTCATCCATCAAAAAATTCACATAATTTAATAATTTACACCGGTAAGTCATGTTTATTCTCAGTCGAAATCGACGAGTCTGTTTACATGCTGGAAAAATCATGTCTGGCGAGTTTTGCCACAACAATGGGTCTTTGGAGGCATTTGTCAAGAGATTAGTGAGTGTTTCATGTTTTGTGTACAAGATAGCTCAGCAGCTACACATCACACTTATGCCGATAATCACAGCACACATCCTGCTGGGCACAACAGTCATATCAGATCAATGGAGAGCATATAATGCAATTGGCACCACTCCGGGATTGACTCATCAAACGGTCATTCATTCTGTTAAGTTTTTGGATCCAAACTCAGGTGCCAATAGCCAATACCCAAAGCATTGAATGTTTGTGGAAATCTGCAAAAGAGAGAAACAAGCGCCACAATGGCACACACAGACATATGCTCGATTTGTATATGTGTATTCATGTGGACATGTGGCATCAACGTGTTAAGGTGGTCCACAGGGGAAAAATATCGATATTTATATAATTTTTATCAAAAATGAGACTATGGTGAATTTTACTAGATAAACATCTAAGGAACATTTTGGTTTTTACCATTTTCATTAAAAAATAATTTAATGTTAAAAATGTATTTTAAAGTAGTATGGTAAGAGCAAATTTTGACTTCTGGGGAAAAATTCAGGCCCCATAGACCCCCTGGCGCACACTTCTCTTTTACAATATAATTACAACGCAATATAGTCATATTTGCTATCGATGGAAAGCTTAGCCTCTCTACTCGGTAATGGTATCGCCCACTAAAATGTTCAGAAATAAGGCTGGCGGGAGCTCTTTGTTCGGCAAAGCCTCTATATTTTGGCTCAAACAAATTTTCTTATTGGTCGAGATTCAAAGTTTCAATAAATCGGATATTGTCATTGGTCAGCTATATTTAGACTTCATCAACAAGTCAGAAATCTATCCCATAATGCAATGGCCGTCTCCCAAATTCATTGTGTCCAGTTAGCGTAACCTTTTATCGATCGATCGACTTTACTTTTGCAGTCTTCAAATAAATTCAAATTTGAACTTATTTTCTTGCTTTAAAAAGGTAAGTTGAATTAATTATTGTATAATTTAATTTATATTAAATAGTTTTAGCTAGTTTTAGGCGTTCGAGCGAAGGTTGAGCTAGATTTCGTATAATAATACAGTGTCATTATCACTAGGCCTACTTACTAGTGCTACTAATTAGAGGCCGACCGAATTTCGGCTTCGGCGCAGAAAGTGGCCATTTTATCACTTTCTGCCAAGTTTCGGTTTCGGCCGAAACTGGAAAGTTAACTTTCGGCTTAATTTCGGTTTCGGCCGAAAGAGAAAAGTTAACTTTCGGTTTTTCTTCGGTTTCGGCCGAAATTGACTTAGATGGCCGAAAGTTACTCAGGTTTTCAGTCATTTAATACTAAGCGAAAGCGATATTTTACAACAAACTAAGCGACATTTAAGAACAAATTAAGCAATCTTTGAGAACAAACTAAATGATATTTAACAACAAACTAAACGACAGTTATGAACAAACTAAACGATCTTTAAAACAAACTAAGCGATCTTTAAGAACTATCTAATCGATCTTTAATAACAAACTAAACAATCTTAAAGAACAAACTAAACGATTTTTAAGACGGAACTAAATGATCTTTAAGAACAAAACAAATGATCTTTAATGATTTATAAGAATAAACTAAGCGATCTTTAACAGAAGACTAAATGTTCTTTAAAAACAAACTGAAAGATCTTTAAGCACAAACTAAGCGATCTTTATGAACAAACTAAACGATCTTTAAGAACAAATAAAGCGATCATTAACAAAAACTAGACGATCTTTAACAACAAATAAAGCGATCTTTAAGAACAAATAAAGCGATCTTTAAGAACAAACTAAACGATCTTTAACAACAAACTAATGCGATCTTTAACAACAAACTAAACAATCTTTAACAACAAACCAGGCGATCTTTATGAACAAACTAAATGATCTTTAACAATAAACTAAACGATCTTTAACAACAAACTAAACGATCTTTAACAACAAACTAAGTGATCTTTAAGAACAAATTAAGTGATCTTTTAGAGCCACATTTTTTAGAGACCCAGTTTCAAAAAAATAATATTTTGCATTAATTTCCCCTCCCATCCCCCCTCCCCCCAATTTCTGCCAAATTTTCTCCTACCATACAAATTTGAAAAAAATTGTAAAGCAATTTAAATTAGTTTATGTTAAAATGGTAAAATCCAAAGTATTCATTAGATCAAGGGTATCAAACTCAAATTATGGGGGGGCGCGCAGGGGGTAGTGTCTGAATGAGAGTGGGCCGCATCAAGTAATCCACAAAAAAGCGATTACAACTGTTACAATCTGGTCAACCTTTATAAATAACAAAAAAAATCATTAAGGGTTCTCAAGAACTAGGATTCACTTTCATCCACCTACTCACTGTTGCCAGAGAGCTGGCATACAAAAATATATAGAGACATTAAAAAAAAAAATCAGAATTAGATTAGTCGGTGAGATTCGACTGAAACCGTCGCGGAGAGTCACGTTATATATATGAGAATGGGGGAAACGGGCCGGCGCATTTACACTAAACTTTTCTGTCATGTAGCGGACCGCAAAATATCGTCTTGCGGGTCACAAATGGCTCGCTGGCCGCGAGTTTGAGAACCCTAAATTAGATTTTTATTTATTAATATTTACGATTATCTCATTTTTATAAAAAGAATGTAAATATTTATATTTTCCCACATCATTTTCGATGTAAGCAGAATGTATGCGGGAACGAATGTCAAAATATCTTAATATTTCATTTTCGGTTGAAATTCATTTTTAACTTTCGGTCTTTTTTCGGTTTCGGCCGAAAGTCATTTTTAAACTTTCGGCCTTTTTTCGGTTTCGGCCGAAAGTCATTTTAAACTTTCTGCCTATTTTCGGCTTCGGCCGAAATCAGAAAATCACTTTCGGTTGGTCTCTACTACTAATACTACTACGAAACAGTGATATACACAGACATATAAAAATGTAATGAGCGTAGGCTTATGAATCAAATTGAAAGCTACTTTATGCCTAAATATACAAAATTGTTATACAAAAAATATTTCAATATATTCATTACTATTTTTCTTTACGTTTGTGTCCTTACACGTCTCTAATTTGATGTGATATTTTTAATTTTCGTTGTCAACGACAACATTTATGAGACAGTAAAATTGATGAATGCAAAATTTGAATAGGCCTAGAGTCTAGGATTTCCTAATTTGTACTTAGTAAAACAGATAATAATAATGTAATAATAGTAGAAATCTTGCCATTGCTTAGATTTAAAAAACAAAAAAATACTGATTCTATTTACCTTTGCCAGGCTAACTATGAGCTAATTGCTCAGTCTAATACTAATATAATTTTATGTTTCAAAAGCTAATAAAAACATATATTTTTTCATAATACAGAAAATCTCTGCCCCAAAAAACAAGTCATCTAAGTCCAAGTAACTAGAGAAAGCCAGACTAGCACCAACTTCACCGCAAGCCTCACCGCAAACTTCGGCACCAGCCTCACTGCCAGCTTCAATATCTGAAGAATCTATGGCATCGTATACTTCAAAGAACAAACTTCATGCTTTGGAATATCAATCATACAGTAGGCTTCTCTGCCTCATCTATCATGTAGATAGATGCCCTCCAGCCCATTTTTCAAACGTTTTCATGCCCAGTATGAGTATGCAAGTAGGACACTTCAAGGTTCACAGTGATGAAAATAACTTTATAGACTAGCGTTATTTTTAACAGTCGTATGTAATGTATGTGACGTCATCCCATCATCTGACACGTTAGTTGTATGCAAAAGCAAAATTTTTTATGTCAGCAAAAGAGCTGTGACAGCATCATTAGTGACTGAATTGTGGCATGCTGGTATGGGGAAGTTTTTCCAAATAATGGATGTACTAAACATTCACCAATAGACAATCCACCAGAATGCTACATTACCACCCTGCATCAATCACTACCAATCTACAAGGATAAGTTGCAGAGGTAGTAGACATTGATGATGGTCCTATGATGGGAGTTGGCTCACCCAGGAGGGAAAGTGTTATATCTACACACCTCACACTCACATGATAGAAAATTTTTCCAGAAGTTTTTATATAATCATGTTAATTATGACAAGGGGTTGCTTTTAAAAACATGACTTTTATTATTTTCTATCATTTATATCTGTGTTTTTATATTGTTTTTTCATTTATCAATGGTACATGTACATGGTGTATGCACCTTATATTGTTCAAGTAGTTTTTAATTTAAAAAAACATTTTTAAACTTCTTTCGTTTTTCCCAACTTCACATTTTTTAGATTTGTTAGGAATGCCAAATGTATCAGGAGGCAAAGTATTATAGATACAGGCTTCAAACTTTGCATGCTTCTTTTCAATGATATTGTTTACATGTTACAAGAGGCTTTTTTATATATATCCAACTAGAAAAGTTTTATGACATTTTTACATTTGTTACCCCTAAACATTTCACGCATTTTTATGTGACCCCACATACATGCCATTTGTAACACTTCCAATAACTGAAGTGTAATAAGCTTCTTTTTTTGTTGTCAATGTTATTCTTAATGTGTGTACAAAGTTTCATTATGAAATTGCAATACACATTTTTTTTTAAGGCCGGCACTACGTACACCGCGGCGGTGTACCTAGCTAAATCATGGTCTGTGGCCTGCGTACACCGCAGCGATTTACAGTAGCCAAACTATGGTCTTTGCGAGTCTTTAACTTTTTGGCCTAACCAGTACTTGTAGATTTAATGTTATCTTAGTGTTAAAACTGAAAACTATTTATTTAAAATTCGTTTATTACCTTGGGAAGATATTGAGTAAGTTCCACGCTTATGTGGCAAAGTGCATGTAAATCATTTCTTCTTATTTTTGGAAGGAAGGGGGCTGGGGGTGTNTTATAAATATAACATTGTATGTGATCCCTCGGGGCATGGTGTAAAAATGAATGGGAAGACAGTGTATCTATTTTGTTAGCACCAAGATATAATTACGCCACAAATACACTACGGGAAGAGAATCACATACTCATACCTTGATCATGAAGTCGTGAAGTTAAAGTTGTCCGAGGCATTGTCATTGTGATACCAAGCGTGTGTCAACACAAAACAGCAGTAAGATGATCAATACGAAACACTGCAGTTATTTGAAAGTCTTTTAACAATAATTAAAAATCATTGATTTAGTTTTACATTGGCATTACACATTAGTAAAAAAAAAATGCTGGCGGAGGGAGGGGGGGGTGCAAAAGGTAAGTTTGTTGTGCTGACGTCCTTTGTGGACAACCCCTATCCTGAGCCGTGATTTGTGAATGCCCCCTTTTTGGTTAAGCCTCTGCCCATAACTCACCACCACCCCCCACTCCCCGGCAAGGATCGATTTCTTAAAAAAAAAAAAAAACAAATACAAAAACTTTGACACAGTGCAAATCCTGTCCAAGGCCCATTGTGCAATGGTTTCTGTGAGAAAACGTCATGTTTTACCCTGAGAATAGCACATGCCATGCCATTCTGGAAACAAATTACGTCATGAAAAGGGTAAACGCAGACCTATGGCTTTGCTATACAGTTTGCTACCGCTCCGCAAGTTTCTAAAATCGAGGTGTTTTCAAAAGATTTGCTGTGAGACTGAGTGTTGTGAATGAACCTTTGATATCGTGTGTACATTTTGCCAATGCATAAGGCATAGTGAAAGCAAGATGGTTGAAATACGACCATGCACATTAATGACATTAATATTCATATGCATGAATATTATTCATACTGGTATTTTCTTTGGATGTTCGTAAAAGTAAAATGTAAATATTCAACTACACGAAGATTGTTGAAATACAATAGAATATCAGTCACTTAGTATTCATAATGTTTCTGTTATACATGATCATCATGTATTACATGCGCTTTCAGAAACTTTCAGTTTCTTTTCAAATGTCTAAAGTCTTATTACTAAAGTTATCGGTATTTTCAAAGTCAAAGGCCGGCACAACTTGTTGACACACTTATACTTATATATATATAAATAAATATATAAAGTGTTTTTAATATAATATTTAAACATATTTTTAAATTGTTTAAATTGCTACAAAATATTTTAAAACTAAAATGGGAGGAAAAAAACTCGATCCCCTACTGAGAATTGATCTCAAAATATATTATCGCCAAGGGTCCACTCTACCACTTGACAACACAAGATCTTCTCTAACAAGTATATCTTAAACCAAGGCCAATGGTAAATTTTTGCCGCGGTGTACCCAGGCCAAAGCCGATGGTCTCGCTAGGTACACCGCCGCGATGTACGCATCCACTTCGTTAACTTTATCATCGATTACCCCAGGTTATCCCTTCTTAAAACAGGTACAGGATATGTGAGAGCTTAAATATATTGAGATTGTCCTGGACGACCTCGCATCTCACATAGATTTGGACGCAAAACTCTGTACTTCTCATGTAATCTAATCTGTGCACTTCTCCAAAAGCTTAACTGTGTGCTTCTCATATAAGCTTAACTGTGTACTTCTCATATAAGCTAAACTGTGTACTTCTCATATAAGCTAAACTGCTTACGTCTCATATATGCTAAACAGTGTTCTTCTCATATAAGCTGAACTGTGTTCTTCTCATATAAGCTTAACTGCGTACTTCTCATATAAGCGGCCATGTTGGGTTTTGGATACTCATGTTTTGTCTACTATTCTAATTAATCATTGTTGCTGTTCAACTTTATGATCCACCATGATTATGTCTCGATCCACCATGATTATGTCTCGATCCACCATGATTATGTCTCGATCCACCATGATTATGTCTCGATCCACCATGATTATGTCTCGGTGTGGAAAAGTATGTTTATTTTTTGTAACGCGTATTTGTCATTCTGTAAGATACAGACTTATCCCCCGTGTTTATTGAATGATTCTCATACTTTGAATAAACGGTCCAACGTCATCCAGAGTAATCCAACCTGTTTATTGCTAGATATGGATACTTGAATGTCTGTTGCTTTAACTTTAAATAAGTTGTTCTAATACAGATGGTGTATTTTTCTTTTTCTTTAGCTTTTACTGTATTCTCAGAACCAATAAATCGATAGTTCTCAAGACCTCAGCTCCTTGATTTGTAAACTAAATTTAAAAGTGTACCCAACTCCACCAATCACCAACTCCACCAATCTCCCTCTCGATCAATCACCAACTCCACCAATCACCAACTCCACCAATCTCCCTCTCGATCAATCACCAACTCCACCAATCACCAACTCCACCAATTCCAACAATCACAACTCCACCAATCACCAACTCCACCAATTACCAACTCCACCAATCACCAACTCCACCAATCACCAACTCGACCGATCACCAACTCCACCAATCACCAACTCCACCAATCTCCCTCTCGATCAATCACCAACTCCACCAATCACCCACTCCACCAATCTCCCTCTTGATCAATCACCAACTCCACCAATCACCAACTCCACCAATCACCAACTCCACCAATCACCAACTCCACCAATCACCAACTCCACAAATCTCCCTCTCGATCAATCACCAACTCCACCAATCACCAACTCCACCAATCTCCAACTCCACCAATCACCAACTCCACCAATCACCAACTCCACCAATCACCAACTCCACCAATCTCCCTCTCGATCAATCACCAACTCCACCAATCACCCACTCGACCAATCACACACTCGACCAAACACCCACTCAACCAATCACCAACTCCGCTACATGTAAATAAACTCACTTATCCTATAGTAAAGTAATGAACAGCTTCCATTCAATTCAGTTCAATTTTTATTTGCTGCAGACGATTTAAATAAGGAGTAAAATAGAAAGTTGATAAAATAAAACAAAAAATAAATTATTTAAACAAATTCACTGATCTAGTCATTGGTTGAATCGTGCATGTCACCTGACAATGATGGCATGTCACCTGACAAGGATGGCATGTAAACTGACAATGAAGGCATGTCTCCTAACAATGATGAACTATTATATGATAACGATTGAATTTATTTGATATCAAACTTGCTTCATAAGTCTTTTATTTTTTTTTTTACTAATGCCTTAAGTTTGACTTTCTTTACTTTTTCCACTGTCCCAGTAGCTGGACTAATGTAGCGTCTTATTTCCCAAAACTGTTGTTGTCAGCTGTCCTAGATTCTAGATGCTGGCCTACAGAAGCCCGCCTCCTTCCTACATTGGACAACCCATGCCAACCTGTGTTATCAAAAAAACTGAACAAAGGGCACACACAAAAGCTGTACAAAAGCATGAAAAACTGTGCAGAAAACAAAATTCGCAAAAAAATGTAATTCCTAACATTGTCAGCATTTTTTCTTTTCAATTTCTAAACTTTGAACGTATGAGTTTAAAAAAAAATAATTATCTCCCCTTCACCTCGATGACATTTTGAGCATGTTTTCACCATTCGTAGGTAGACAGGTCGCTTTGGAAATACTTGATATTAACTTCGCTTTTGTTCATGTTTGTGGCCAAAATCTTCGGACCGCTATTTGACCCACTACCCTTCAACCTATCGAGCTCAAATTTGGCACATAGACTCGTTGCCGATGACAACACATTCTTTCAAACTTTGTTCTTAGGAGTTGTTTAGTTGTTACGAAAGAGTTAACCTGTTAAATTAACACAAAAGGGGAAGTTATAAATAGGAATGATGACTGATGCTAGCCGCTGATTGTGATATCCAATAAAATTAACTATGTAATAGAAATTAAAAGAGCATTTACTAACATTGCACTACTTGTAATGAATTACACAAACGGATTCGTATTATTGTTTACTACTTACGGTATTTACTGCCGAACTACTGTGTCGTAGTTCTAAGTATTAACGAATGCTATCAATGAAAACCGCGTTCATTTTCTAAATTTAGATGACCAATGAGATTTAAGCTTCTTGCTGTCAAATGTTGAATTTAATAATGCACTGCCATTTTTTAACCATATCAAATGAGTAAAACAGAGTAGGGTTAAACCTGAATTAAGGAACGCAACAAAACAACGAACGTGTCGGCAGAAAGCCTTCGTTAGCGAACAAAACCCTACTTTGTTTTACTCATTTGATATTGTGCTAAACCTGATTGTAGTCTCTCCCCTTTTTGCCATTTTTGAGCGTGTGTCTTGTGAAAAAATGTTTCTATATGTCGTGGAAAAGTTACGGCCATACACCTAGACAAATGTACACAAAGTGTACAAAGTAAGGTTAAATCGTACAGGTTGGCATGTTTGCTAATGTTACCACTATCCTAGAAGATGATCTTGACCAGGCCTCCTCTTCCTACACTACTACTGGTTACACTGTCCTGGTAGCTTGCCCTATGTATCCCGTTCTCCTATTTACATTTACTCTTAATTGGAGAGTTTTGGTAAGACTTAAACTATGTGCTATCTCATAGACCAACCCGAGGACTTAAGTGACCAACCCGAGGACTTAAGTGACCAACCCGAGGACTTAAGTTTCTAAGTTTACACCTGTACCATCCTAACAGGTTCGCTACCTATATAAACAAACCCCATGAAGTTATCATTGCCAAATAATAAAGGCAAAAGATTCAATAACATTAGATAATACATCTTGGAATTATTAATAATATGACCGTTAAAGCAATTATCATTTAATTATTGAATCACAATACAGAGAACCTGTGGAGTGTTCAACATACAAAATAACATATGGAAATGCAATAATAATTAAAACAATGCTGGAAGGATTCAAATTTAAAGTTAGATTTTGAGTCTATTGAATTCATGTGAAGAAAAAAGGAGAAAAATAATTTATCTATGCAGCAGAAAAACTTGTATGTCATTTTGACATTTAGTATCTTTTATCCCATTTGACATTTATTATCTTTTATCCCATTTTGACATTTAGTATCTTTTATCCCATTTTGACATTTAGTATCTTTTATCCCATTTTGACATTTAGTATCTTTTATCCCATTTTGACATTTATTATCTTTTATCCCATTTTGACATTTAGTATCTTTAACCAATCTTGACATTTAATATCTTTATCCCATTTTTACATTTAGTATCTTTATCCCATTTTTAAATTTAGTATCTTTATCCCATTTTGACAGTAAATATCTTAAGCCCTTAATTCAAATATTTTCTTTTATAAAAGCAATAGCCAATCAGATTTAAATCTTCACAAATAATTAAATGTCTCATTTTCAGATCAGAATTCATATGTGAATATCACATAAAATAAATATGGCAAAACGCTCATTTCAACCATCAATGTACCGGTTTATACATAAAAAAAATAAGTGTTTAGAATAAAACAAGTCATTTATGTACATTCAGATCCACAAGAAAATCCATAAGTTTACAGCAGATTGTCCACTAATGGCATTGAAAATAAATAGTTTACATAAAAATATAAAATAAACAGTAAATCTTCTTAAAATATTTAACATTTTTACAGTTTCTTAAGATCAACATATCTTTCAATTCTATTAACATTGTTTACAGCAGTTTCTTATGACCATGTGTCTGGAATGCCAGGTTCATATGATTGCTATGTCTGGAATGCCAGGTTCATATGATTGGTATGTCTGGAACGCCAGGTTCATAGGATTGGTACCGGTATGTCTGGAGTGCTGAGAATCTCTAAGACTTGTGTATATATTCAGGATATTGGGTTACCCAACATAAAAGGAAAAAATGCTTATCTTTGTTTTAATTGATATATTCAGCATATTTTTGTTATCAATCATTTTACTCGCCTCCCACCTTTTGGTGATGTAACATCAACTAACCTCCCAAACTTTGGATAATGTTAATATTCAAAATTTTTAGTTTTTGGCAACCATTAAATTTGAGCTCTCAAAATGTACCTCAAAATTCACATAAATAGATAAATTAATGTTGTAACAATTACATGCTGGGAAGTAAATACTAGTCAAATGAGTTGTTCATGACAGGTTTAAGGTCATGAAACCAATGGAGGTCCTGATGTAAGGTCATGAAACCAATGGAGGTCCTGATGTAAGGTCATGAAACCAATGGAGGTCCTGATCACAGGAGTAAGGTCATGAAACCAATGGAGGTCCTGATGTAAGGTCATGAAACCAATGGAGGTCCTGATGTAAGGTCATGAAACCAATGGAGGTCCTGATCACAGGAGTAAGGTCATGAAACCAATGACAAAATGACAACTCCTGCGAGGAGTGGAAAACATACAGTTGCAAAGTGCAACATACAAAAATTTATGCTGGTCATACTGTCTATTTCCAGTCATCTAGACTAATATTGTTCTAGATTCTAGTTAAATATTGCCTTGGTCATCTTTACATGCAATAAAATATAGATTAAGTGTGGGTCAGAATAAGGATTTAATTATCTTGGACCAGTCAAAACCCCACTTATTTGGGTAAATACGGAGTCAAATGAACTGATCTTCATTGTATGACATCATGAATGAGCCATTCAAGGGGCCATTAATGATGTACAGTGTACAGACCATGGCCACAGTTTGTGCACAACATGAAAGTTGTTACACAATAAAGCGAATGATACAGCATTCATAAACTGACTAAACTACTAATGAAATAAACCATAGTACCAACATTAACATCATGTCATATAACGCATACAAGAAGTCATTCAAAGTAAATCATGATGAATAAATTAAATGTCAGTGTTGAAAATCATACAAATCAATGAAACCATAGTGAAATGTTTGAGACTGTTAAGTAATGCTGAAGTTATTGCAACAATATTGATCTGTAAGACTGTCAAGTATTGTCAGAGTCAAAGCTACAATAATTATGTGATGAATTCAATGCTACAATAGTGATGTGATCTAATCAATGCTACAATAATGATGTGTTGGTGTCCATGCTACAATAATGATGTGATGGAATCAATGCTACAATAAGGATATGTTGGTGTCCATGCTACAATAATGATGTGATGTATTCAATGCTACAATAATGATGTCATAGAATCAATGCTACAATAATGACTGATGGAATCAATGCTACAACAATGACGTGATGTAATCAATGCTACAATAACGATGTGATGTAGTCAATGCTAAAATAATGATGTGATGTAGTCAATGCTACAATAATGATGTGCCTTTCAGATTGTCTCTGAGAATGGAATCCATTAACACCTGAAACACGACTTGAATATTGGATGTGTCTGTTGCCGTGGTGAAGTGTGGGTAGACAACTTTGGATGGACTAGAAACTTGCATTAAGAAAAGGTGCTGGATATAACGGGCGGCCACATCGATGTCTTTGTCTGGACCTGTCCAACGAGGGGAAATCATCAATATCATCAGTTATCCATTTGGTGATTTTATAAGTTGGTTTAATTATTATTACTATCAGATATTAGTATTTGTATTGTCATTATTAATTACATCTATTTACATTATTGGCCAATTTTAAAAGAGGTGTAATTATGTCGGTGTTTTGCCTAAATTATAAAAGTATGAAGAAATAAATGAAATAAGCTGAATACTTACTTTCTGTGTTTCAAACAAATGTATTTTATACCGGTAATTCTAATTGTGTTCAGCTGTGAAAAGTCTTTGGTCGAAAAATGTATTCTTATTTACTTTATTTGATTTTTTTAATTTTTTTTTTTTTTAAAGCATTTTTTGTTTGAATGATTAAAAAAAAGTTACTCACCAGGAAAATCAGGGAAAAAATAACGTAGGTGGCGCTTAGAGTATTTTATTTTATCCTGGAATAAATCCAGTTTGTTCAAAAACAAAATCTGAAATTTAAAAAAATATATATATATAATAAGATCATTGCGATACATCTCATTTTGTTTTAAAATAAATATTGCCATTTTTCTTAAGTCCAAGGAAGTAGTTGAATTAGACAGTAGCGATAAATCCTATATACCTGTATTAGCTTTTGTAATTTGGATTTTAACCATACATGTCCAACTGTACAGTTACCTGTACTTTGTACAGTTTTTATAAATGTGCCAAGTTGTACAGTGTACAGGTTACTGTAGGGTTTTTCACTTGATTTTAAAAAGAAATATTGCACAAGACACGTTAAAAATTGTTGGTGCAGTGAATTCAACGTTGGACAACAAGAAGTTTAAATCCTATTTGTATGTTCGAAATGACTAAAATGAGGATCGGTAGACTCTCTAATTTTAGAAACTGGGCGCGGTGACATTGATTTCATTAGTTAATACCAAGACGTCATAGAACAGTAGTAGGTAGTAGTAGTATTAGTAGAATTAGTAGTAGTAATGGTAGTATGGTATTAACTGCTTTGAGTATTAAACTATAATTACGAATCTATTTGTGAAATTCTATTAAGGGATATTCTCTATTCAAAACTGCACTAACAACATATCTTTTTAAATTATACTACCCTGACTGATTCCCCTCCTCTGACCGATAAATGATCTTGCTGGCTGCCGTCCATGGTTTGCCTTGTAAAAGTTATGTGGTGGGGTGGGTGAATATACATTGCTGTTCTTTATTTCATAAATGTATTTTATTTTAATGTCATGATTATGTCTCTTTTGATAAAATTTGTATGTACAGCGCTGTGAGCCCAGCCCTAGGCTGGGGTACCGCGCTATATAAGACGTCTTATTATTATTATTATTATTATATTCTCTACCAGGGGATATTCTCTACCAAAGGATATTCTCTACCAAGGGATATTCTCTACCAGGTGATATTCTCTACCAAAGGATATTCTCTACCAAGGGATGCTGTTGTTACTTGTATAAAACCTGGGAGTAAATTTAAAATACCGAACACGCTCTGTCTGAACATCTCATATAAGGAAAAGTTAAATTATTTAATAGTGATAATTTTCAAATCTAAAATAAACCTATTCTAGCTGATTTTATTTCAGGCCATGAAATTAAAATTACGAAATCAAAAAGATGAAATAAAAATGAGGAAATGACCAAATTTGTCTTGAGAAGTTTGACGCTGCAACTTACCATTGTACTTTTAGTGAAGAATCTGTTATTACAAATTTGGCTGAAGAGTTTCAAACTTTCTTCGAGGCGATTCTAATTTTTGACAAAAAAACACAACACAAATTATACATTTAAAATGGTAATGATGTATAATAAAATTTTATTTGGAATAATTTATACAAACATTTTCAATAGATTTAAATTAATTTCTTGAATCGTTTTAGACTCTATACATATTGTATTGGTTTGTAAAAAATATATTTAAAAAATCATTTGTTTTTAATCTATAGCATTAAAAAAACAAAAAAAACTACCTCATCTACTAAGCTAAGATACTTCACATGGATATTGTAAAAGCAAAATAAATCCAATATCTGTTCTATGACGCAAATGGCCATTTGTACCAGGCACTCACCACACTTGGGTCTTCAATGAGACACATGTCATATGCACTGATAGCCACCACAAACAGAACACATCTCACGTGGTCAAAACACTGGATCCATTTCCTACGCTCTGATCGCTGACCCCCTACATCATACATTCTGAACAATAAACATTAATATAATATTATTTTTTAACTAGCAAGCTTCAGAATTATTTTAGATCTAAATTATAATACTAAATACAAGTTTCATGAATTTTTATTTTCAATAAGATCAATCTCCATCCTTTTAACTACAGGACATCTTTGTTCTAATAACCATAAAATTACAAATGATTGTCTCTAATCAGATTATGATTTCTCTTAAGTCTGAGCTAGCTGCAAATTGTTTATCCTCTTGACAACACACAGTCCCATCATCATTTCATAACAGAAAAAAGACTGACCTATTTGTTGACAAAAACATTTTTCGTCCCATGCAACAAGATTTAAAGTGACATTAGTTAATTACTAAAAAACTTGGATTTGAAATCAATGCATAAAAAAATAAATATTTAATTTAATAGTTCATTTAGTAGAATTATTTTAGTTGTGCTATTTCTGACCTAATCATGACATCCTCAACTTTGAACCAAGTTTCTATAACTCCTGTTGTTCTGACCCTTGCCCTCAGGACATCAGTTGGGGTCGGCACATACTTCAGTGAACAGATTCTCTCCATATTTTCAAAGTAGCTGTTTGCAAAGTTGGAAAAGAAATTAATACACTGCCAGAAATTGACCGAGGCTGATATGAATACACTGCCAGAAATTGACCAAGGCTGATATGTTCAGAGACAAGAAATTTGTTCAATATGCTGCTTCTTTGTTAAAACTAAGTTCCTAATTTATCCAAATATCTTTAACTTGTAATGCTGACAAAATGATCACTTGATCTTAAGTGTTCTTCTATATCTTGGTTCAATATTTGTTCTATATCTTGGTTCAATATTTGTTCTACATCTTGGTTCAATATATGTTCTATATCTTGGTTCAATATTTGTTCTATATCTTGGTTCAATATTTGTTCTAATCTTGGTTCAATATTTGTTCTATATCTTGGTTCAAAATTTGTTCTTTATCTTGGTTCAATATTTGTTCTATATCTTGGTTCAAAATTTGTTCTATATCTTGGTTCAATATTTGTTCTATATCTTGGTTCAATACCGTATTTCAACACACACAAAATTACAGAAATAAAAGTTCTCACAAGTTAGCTAACTCAGTAACAGAACTGATTTTTTTAAATCTTAATTATTCCCCCTAGATTGTATTAAAAAGTGTTTCAATTTCAAGGTGCTCATGGATGGGATAGCCATTAAATTTGAACATAAAAACTACCAACTCACTAAATGGCAGAATCATTTAATTCATACTCGTATCCCCTGGCAACGGCAGCTCTCACTCCTCTGTCCTTCCACAGGTTACGTAGAGATTCGTAAACATGGACTAACATCAGATATTCTTCATCATAACAACACTTGCTGGACAACACTGTGTGGACATGCGCCTGGTCAGAACAGGAGAAGAAATTCAAATTTGTTCAGAAAATAAATTCATCATTTCATCACACTAGATTTTAAGAATTGAGAAAGAAAAAAAAAAGAGGGGGGGGGGGG
>CAXITT010000375.1:286240-301762 GCA_964033795.1 Lymnaea stagnalis | reverse complement strand
ATGACCAAACTCAGTAGCTCTAGTTAACTGCGCTGAATGACCAAACTCAGTAGCTCTAGTTAACTGTGCTCAATGACCAAACTCAGTGGCTCTAGTTAACTGCGCTGAATGACCAAACTCAGTGCCTCTAGTTTACTGTGCTGAATGACCAAACTCATTAGCTCTAGTTAACAATTTATCAAGCGTGTTCAAGTCACAACCACACTTATATAGAAGCAAAGTGACCCTTACCACGAAAAAAAAAAAAATGAAAGAAAAAGCTTCTAAGTAGGGTAATTCCTTGGAAACATAATAAAACTTCTTTTTCTTTTATTTTGTTACTGGCAACACCTTTTAATGGCATGATTTCAACTGTAACTTAACCTTTTAGAGACAAACTCAAAGATAAATTATTTAAAATCAGTGCTTCTGTTAGTCTATTGTTTCAGCCGGCGATCCCCTTCACAACCATTTGAGATCCCCTCTTTTAGGCTGAAAAACTTGTGCTCTACTAAGGGGTCGTCCATTTTTTTCGTCAACAATTTTTCCCCAATCTTTTACCCCCCCTCCCCCCCCCCCTTGTCAACAACTGTCAAACTTTCGATGACCCCCCTATTTAATTATGTCAACATTTTATAACCACACCCCTTCATGACACCTCTCCAAAAAATGAATATAATTATAATATCAATGAATGTATAAATTCGTTTTACTTTGTGTTCATGTGTTGTTCATAACAAAAAAATGTAGGAAAAACATTTCATTACATGTTTGGCTTGCTAATCAACACAAAAAAAAAAGTTTTACACTTAAATTTTATAATGCAGAATCAATTAAAAGTTTGTTACAGACTAAATAAAATTGTTTGTGGAAGTATAAATATGATTATTTTCACTACAGCTGACAATTATAGTATAGTTTGTATCTGCTATTATCTTCCCATGGAGTAGCCAGGTGTTCCCCTATCGTAACAATGGGCATCAGGGACATCATTTGGGTAGGGCAGGGGGGCATTTCCCCCTCCCCCGATTTTGCTGGTTTTATTTAAATTGATATGTACTGTGGCTTGTCCAGTAATAAACAACTTAACAAGCCGACCAAGTTTTGGTTTTGTCCCCCCCCCCCTTTTTTCCCCAGAAAAAATCCTGAAATGACGCCCCTGATGGGCATAGTTTATATAATAGCTGATTAATTAATTTCATCTTGCGGAACTGATATACCAGACAAGTCAACATCATCGTTATCTAATTATTCAGCATCTAAAATCAAAGCATTGTCTGTGTGAGCATTGGTTGCCATAAGGTCTCTCTGTCTTTTAGGTGGTATAGTTGTTATGTAACACCGATGAGTTGGTGTTTAAAAAAAAAATTGAACACCGTGTCAAATGATGTGTTAATCATTCTAGGGAGCGGATTAATTTTTAAGTTAAAATTTTAATAGAAAAAACACGATAGTTGACGTCAACTAATCTAAACCCCCCTCCCTCCCTCCCCCTTGTCAACAACTGTTAAACATTTACACCTCCCCCCCCTATTTTTTGACGTAATTAATGGACGCCCCCAAACTATATGATGCCAAGACTTCATGTCACTGGAAAACTTGTGCTCTACAAACTATATGATGCCAAGACTTCATGTCACTGGAAAACTTGTGCTCTACAAACTATATGATGCCAAGACTTCATGTCACTGGAAAATTGTGCTCTACAAACTATATGATGCCAAGACTTCATGTCACTGGAAAACTTGTGCTCTACAAACTATATGATGCCAAGACTCCCTATTTCAAACTACCTTTATAATACTTTATGCTATGTAGTCTTTTTATTCTTCCAAACTCAACACAATAAGAAATATACTGATACAGATAAATAGACATACAGATAAATAGACATACAGATAAATAGACATACAGATAAATAGACATACAGATAAATAGACATACAGATAAATAGACATACAGATAAATAGACATACAGATAAATAGACATACATGATCATTTATATTTGTTTTCTTTATTCAAAGCGAATAAATATTGAGTGACAGGTCTGGGGTCCCGGGCTGAGGAAAACTATTTCCGCTTTCCCGGGATAACTAAAAAAACCCCGGGAAATGAGATATACCCTCGTACACATCAGTGATTCTCAAAGGTTGTTGCACTGAGCCGTGGCTCTGTCCAGAGGCGGGCTCTTGGTCATTACACTGTTTCACCAGCTGTCCAACGTGACACCGTCCAAAGAAAACATTTACTTATACTGCTGACGTCGGTGCAGACAAACGTAACAAGCCGATGTGGCGGTGCAAAGCAAATTTATGATGGATGTGTAGAAACATAATACCTAAAAATGAGTAACTCATCCGAAAAAGTTAAAGGTTACGAAAATATCTGGAGCACCCAAGAAACATTTGCATGAACGAAAATTATTATTTTTGAGAAGCCCTTGTCAAAATCATTTGACAACAGAGCGCATTTTAACACCAATTTTATTTTAACAAAAATTTGTTGAACAAACTGCATGGGCGGATCAATGTAGCGATGACATTGTTTGGTGGGGTCGATGTTTTTTTTTTCGGGGGGGGGGGGGGGTGCAATTTGAGACAGTTCACTTGACCTCAGTCGCCCGTTGTCCAGGTTGGAGATGTTTGAGCAAAGGACGTCAAGTTGTTTAATCCCTCGGCATGTTGTACTGCCCCACCCACCACGATGGCCATCGCTGGTCAGTTAATCCAGGAGGTGTTACAAAGCCACCAGATGCTCCATTGGCGACCTAAACGGCTCCACCGTGTGTGTCAACAACGCTCAGGGTGTCTCAGTGTGTCTCACTGTCCTTGACACACAATCATCTCTTTTCATTCATCGAGAATCGAGGCTGTAGGTCTGAACACGGAGACCTATGTTCATGATTTCATGTCCAGCGATGTCCTCCTGATGAGGCAAACCGTTGTCAAAATAGCCGGACCGTAAAACTGTAAGAATGGCATGTTCTCATCGAGAATGGAACTAAGGTAACTTCTGGAGGAATCATACTTTAACTTCGTGGAAATAATGGAACAAAACCAACACAAATACAAGTACAAGGAAATACTGTGTGTATTGTAAGGGTCTCTTCGGGTAACTTATGTAACTTATGGTACATCTTATTCCTTCATACCCCAAGACTTAAAAGCCATTGAAGTCAACCTTTGGAAATTGAATAACTCCGGTAGGGAGATGGACTTTCTATCTTGGTGACGATAAAAGGGTAAAATTGGAATTAGCGATATTGAAAGGTAACTGTGGAATAATCAATACTGAAGGGTGAATGTGGAATAATCAATACTGAAGGGGGAATGTGGAATAATCAATACTGAAGGGTGAATGTGGAATAATCAATACTGAAGGGTGAATGTGGAATAATCAATACTGAAGGGTGAATGTGGAATAATCAATACTGAAGGGTGAATGTGGAATAATCAATATTGAAGGGTGAATGTGGAATAATCAATACTGAAGGGTGAATGTGAAATAATCAATACTGAAGGGTGAATGTGGAATAATCAATACTGAAGGGTGAATGTGGAATAATCAATACTGAAGGGTGAATGTGAAATAAAGACTATTTGTATCTGTGGCTGTGAATATGAAATGCAATGGTAACATAATGACTGCCTTGGAACACCTGAAGATGGAATTGCTAACCCAGTAATCGTACGGCCTCTATCAAACCAGTAATCATACGGCCTCTATCAACCCAGTAATCATACGGCCCCTATCAACCCAGTAATCATACGGCCTCTATCAACCCAGTGATCATACGGCCTCTATCAACCCAGTAATCATACGGCCTCCATCAACCCAGTAATCATACGGCCTCCATCAACCCAGTAATCATACGGCCTCTATCAACCCAGTAACCATACGGCCTCTATCAGCCCAGTAATCATATGGCCCCTGACCATAAATCTTGACAGCAGCCAATATCTAAGACAGGTTGAGAACATTCGAGTCTTCCGTTGATTGTTAGCTTTGCAACATAATCAATGCGCCCTCCTACTCCCAAAATAGTGATCTATAAAACTGAGTTTGGCGCATAGATCTTACTCCCCCACACCCAGTGCTCCGTGATGTCATACACCCTGTGCTCCGTGATGTCATACACCCAGTCCTCCGTGATGTCATACACCCTGTGCTCCATGATGGTATACACCCTGTGCTGCGTTATGTCATACACCCCGTCGTCCGTGATGTCATTGACCCAGTGCTCCGTGATCTCATACACCTTGTGCTCCGCGATCTCATACACCCTGTGCTCTGTGATTTCATACACCCTGTGCTCCGTGATGGCACACACCCTGTGCTCCGTGATCTCATACACCCAGTGCTCCGTGATCAGGTAACGTAGAAAGGGGGTGGTGGGGTGGTCTCGGCAGATCTTTATCTCTATAATGAGACAATTTTTTTCTGGGAAGAAGGCGGACAAGTTTTGAATTCGTGATCTCCTCACCCAGTGCTCCCTACTACCCCACACCCAGTCCACTGATCTCCCAGACCCAGTCCTCTCGGATCTCCCAGACCCAGTCCTCTCT
Source organism: Lymnaea stagnalis (assembly GCA_964033795.1). Classification (NCBI taxonomy): domain Eukaryota; kingdom Metazoa; phylum Mollusca; class Gastropoda; family Lymnaeidae; genus Lymnaea; species Lymnaea stagnalis. Next base: position 297,217 of record CAXITT010000375.1, on the reverse strand, counting down.
GATCTCCCAAGACCAGTCCTCTCTGATCTCCCACACCCAGTCCTCTCTGATCTCCCACACCCAGTCCTCTCTGATCTCCCAAACCCAGTCCTCCAAAAATCCCTCGCAACCCATTCTCCGTGATCCCCCACAACCTTTTCTCCTTGATTCCCCAACAACCAATTCACATGGATCCCATACGCCAAGTTCTCTGTGGTCCCACACAACCAGTTCTATGTGATCTAACAAACAACATTCTCTATGATCTTACACACCTAGTTATCCGTGATCTCATGTAGCTAGTTCTCCGTGCATGATCTCACGTACCTAGTTCTTCATGATCACACATACATAGTTCTCCGTGATCTCACGTACCTAGTTCTCCGTGATATCATGTACCTAGTTCTCCGAGATCTCACGTGCCTAGTTCTCCGAGATTTCACGTACCTAGTTCTCCGTTATATCACGTACCTAGTTCTCCGTGATGTCACGTACCTAGTTTCCCGATATCTCACGTACCTAGTTCTCAGTGATCTCACGTACCTAGTTCTCCGTAATCTCATGTACCTAGTTCTCCGAGATCTCACTAACCTAGTTCTTCGTGATGTCACGTACCTAGTTCTCAGAGATCTCACGTACCTAGTTTTCCGATATCTCACGTACCTAGTTCTCCGTGATATCACGTACCTAGTTCATCGTGATATCACGTACCTAGTTCTCCTTGATGTCAAGTACCTAGTTCACCGTGATCTCATGTACCTAGTTCTCCGATATCTCACGTACCTTATTCTCCGTGATCTCACGTACCTAGTTTTCCGAGATGTAACGTACCTAGTTCTCCATGATCTCACGTACCTAGTTCTCCGTGATCTCACGTAGCTAGTTCTCCGAGTTAAAGAATCATTCAATATTAACGATACTATTCGTCTTGACCCTGATGCCCTTCTTTCCCTTCTACCAACATTTTGAGAATCAGTGTGTGTGTGTGTGGTGTGTGTTCGTCAGCCTGGTGCGAGCAGCTAACTCATGTTGACTTTCTAATCCACTCCACACCGGATGATGGTTGGCTAGTTTGTTCACCTTTCCTCAGAAAACCCTTCATGCTAACGATCTTAGTGGCTAGTTGTGACTGTCAAATACAGAACCCAGGTGACAGTCGGACAAAAGACCCCAGGTGACAGCCGGACAACTGACCCTCCAGGCTGGAACCAGATGTGAGAAGTTACACACCCAAGGGGCTGGGACCAGATGTGAGTAGTTACACACCCAAGGGACTGGGACCAGATGTGAGAAGTTACACACCGAAGGGGCTGTGACCAGAAGTGAGTAGTTACACACCCAAGGGGCTGGGACCAGATGTGAGTAGTTACACACACAAGGGGCTGGGACCAGTTGTGAGTAGTTACACACCCAAGGGACTGGGACCAGATGTGAGTAGTTACAAACCAAAGGGGCTGGGACCAGATGTGAGTAGTTACACACACAAGGGGCTGGGACCAGATGTGAGTAGTTACACACCCAAGGAGCTGGGACCAGATGTGACAGTCACAGACACAAAGGGCCTGACTGGATGTGACAAACACAGAACACAGTTAAGAAAGATGATAGTGTTCTGCTTTTATAATTTTACTAAGATGATCATCAATTCAACATCCCTTTAAGACAGCCTGCACAACTTAAAATGTAAGGCGGGCCGTAATACTTTTTGAAAAACTTGTGCGGGCCGAAATATGATATGCCAAGTTGGTGCTGGCGGGTCGCAACCAACCCCTGGGTCGTATTTTGTGCAGGCCTGTCTTAAGACATTCTTGGCACGTCACGAATCACAAAATTTTACTTATTGAAGTAGAATTAACTATGATTATTGATGTAGAATTGGCTATGATGATACTTATTGAGGAAGAATTGACTATTTGTTACTTATTGATGTAGAATTTACTATGATGTTACTTATTGATGTAGAATTTACTATGATGAGACTTATTGATGTAGAATTGACTATGATGTTACTTATTGATGTAGAATTGACTATGATGATACTTATTGATGTAGAATTAACTATGATGTTAATTATTGATGTAGAATGGACTATGATGAGACTTATTGATGTAGAATTGACTATGATGTTACTTATTGATGTAGAATTGACTATGATGATACTTATTGATGTAGAATTGACTATGATGTTAATTATTGATGTAGAATGGACTATGATGAGACTTATTGATGTAGAATTGACTATGATGTTACTTATTGATGTAGAATTGACTATGATGATACTTATTGATGTAGAATTGACTATGATGTTAATTATTGATGTAGAATGGACTATGATGAGACTTATTGATGTAGAATTGACTATGATGTTACTTATTGATGTAGAATTGACTATGATGATACTTATTGATGTAGAATTGACTATGATGTTAATTATTGATGTAGAATGGACTATGATGAGACTTATTGATGTAGAATTGACTATGATGTTACTTATTGATGTAGAATTGACTATGATGATACTTATTGATGTAGAATTGACTATGATGTTAATTATTGATGTAGAGTTATATAGAATTTACTATGATTTACTTATTGATGTAGAATTATTGAATTGACTATGATGTTACATATACCAGTATGCCACATCCAACATGTGCTTTTAGACCTGGACGTCCACAGAAAATGTTGTAAGGGGGTGGGGGAAAGTTGCATTTTTCTTTTAATTATCGGACCATGTTAAGAGTTTACACAACAGAAACATTGGGAACCAATGTGATCAATAGTTGAGAAATATACATTCGACAATTTGTAACTTGAAGGTAGACCCCGAGTGCGGACCTGTATTGGTGTCAAGTATTGAGCAGACCACGTGACCGAGGGCGGACCTGTAGTGGTGTCAAGTATTAAGATAATCACGCCAAGAATTCACTTCAAACTCGTTTCTTGACGTTCAGGATTGAAGACCTTACACGAGTTTCAAGAGAAATATTTCATCACTAAATGTTTCACGACCAAATGTTTTACGACCAAATGTTTCATGACCAAATGTTTCATGACCAATGTTTCTTATGCTACTTAAGTAAGATGTTCCACTAACAGGCAAGATTTTAAGACAAAAATAAATACGTGGATTAGAAGGCTTTGTAAGCTGCAAAATACAGGACACATTTTCCCATCACATCAATTTATACTGATTTATTTCCAATCTTTTATCGATTAGCCATCAGCTATGAATGATCTTTTATCAATAAACTTAACATCAGATGTAATCTAATCGCATATACCATCAATACGCTTGTGAAAACCACTGATAAATTTGGACATACAGTCTCTTGAGTCGGGACAAAAACCGTCAAATGACAGCCAACTGAGAACATAAACTGACAGCCAACTAATAACACCTCATGAAGACTGACAGTCAACTAAGAACACAAATTGACCATTGACAGCCAACTAAGAACATAAATTGACAATTGACAGTCAACTATGAACACAAATTGACAACTCACATTAACTAATAACACACATCGAAACTGACAGTCAACTATGAACACAAATTGACAACTCACATTAACTAATAACACACATCGAAACTGACAGTCAACTAAGATCTCAAACTGACAACTGGCAGCCAAATAAGAACTGAGGGTAAAGAAATAGAAGACTGGAAACGACAGAATGATTGGATGTGAACAGGTAGGGGGAGAACAAATTATTTTCATGCCATGTGTGGTGTCACGAAACCTTTGTTTTGAATTTCTCCAGGTAACAAGAAGTATTTGGGAATATGGGAGATGAAAAAATACAACTGCTGGCTATTTCTTTATGTTTTTTAATTAATGTATTTTTATAATTATTATACTAATTTTTTTTTTAAAGCAGAATTCTTTGTGTGTGTGTGTGTGTGTTGTTCTGGCTTTGGCTACTTGAAGCAGACATTCATCCAGACGTCCAACCAACGTCATCCAGACGCCCAACCACCGTCATCCAGAAGCCCAACCAACGTCATCCAGACGCCCAACCAACGTCATCCAGACGCCCAACCAACGTCATCCAGACGCCCAACCAACGTCATCCAGACGCCCAACCAACGTCATCCACACGCCCAACCAACGTCATCCAGACGCCCAACCAACGTCATCCAGACTCCCAACCAACTCGCCCAACCAACGTCATCCAGACGCCCAACCAACGTCATCCAGACGCCCAACCAACGTCATCCAGACGCCCAACCAACGTCATCCAGACGCCCAACCAACGTCATCCAGACGCCCAACCAACGTCATTCATGACTGGCATGACCCACACAGACTTTACCAAGACTGGCATGACCCACACAGACTTTACCATGATTGGCATGACCCACACAGACTTTACCATGACTGGCATGACCCACACAGACTTTACCATGACTGGCATGACTCACACAGACTTTACCATGACTGGCATGACCCACACAGACTTTACCATGACTGGCATGACCCACACAGACTTTACCATGACTGGCATGACCCACACAGACTTTACCATGACTGGCATGACCCACACAGACTTTACCATGTCTGGCATGACCCACACAGACTTTACCATGACTGGCATGACCCACACAGACTTTACCATGACTGGCATGACCCACACAGACTTTACCATGTCTGGAATGACCCACACAGACTTTACCATGTCTGGCATGACCCACACAGACTTTACCAAGTCCAAGGTCTGGGGGGGGGGGCGGATTGACGACCCTGGTGTCAAGGGGTGCGGTAAGAGGCAGAAAATCAGTTTTAAATTCATTTTCATTAGCATTTTTATCATGATAGTGCAATAACTCAAGAGGGGGTGTGTGAAATCAAGAGGGGGTGTGTGAAATCAAGAGGGGGTGCGTGAAATCAAGAGGGGCTGCGTGAAATCAAGACGGGCTGCGTGAAATCAAGATGGGGTGTGTTGCAGCAAAAAATGTAACAAATTTCAGAACAAAAAATATCTTTCATGCAATTTCCGGATACAATTAAAGAGAAATGGAATCCCTCAAAGCTCATTTACATGAGATTTACATGAGATTATTTTGTATTTCATCATGGACGCCACAAAATAAGGTTCAATCTATGTACTAAGACACGGTGTGTTGACATAACCTATAGAAACCGCTTTTGTTGACATAGAGGGGGGGGGGGGGCTTCTCCTGTATGCAAGTAGAGGCGCGCAGTGTACACACAACAAAATAGTGTATGCGGTACACAAAGGGTATGAGATAATGAGGAAATTAAATGAATGAAAAATTAAGGAAATGTGGTAGAAAATTTACATGAGATTTACATGAGATTATTTTGTATTTCATCATGGACGCCACAAAATAAGGTTCAATCTAGGTACTAAGACACGGTGTGTTGACATAACCTATAGAAACCGCTTTTGTTGACATAGAGGGGGGGGGGGGCTTCTACTGTATGCAAGTAGAGGCGCGCAGTGTACACACAACAAAATAGTGTATGCTGTACACAAATGGTATGAGATAATGAGGAAATTAAATGTATGAAAAATTAAGGAAATGTGGTAGAAAACATGACATGATAATTATGATGATATTAATATACCATAATACAAACAGTGATGTAGCTAGAGTTTGTGCACACCCGTGTGGCATGTGTATATAGTGACATTGGTGTATGGTGACATTACTGTATGGTGACATTAGGCCAGTGTATAGTGACATGGTGACATGTTGCTGGTGTATAGTGACATTGGTGTATGGTGACAATGGTGTGTGGTGACATTAGGGCGGTGTATAGTGACATGGTGACTTGTTGCTGGTGTATAGTGACATTGGTGTATGGTGATAATGGTGTGTGGTGACATTGGTGTATGGTGATATTAGGGCGGTGTATAGTGACATGGTGATAAATTGTGTTACGTTTGCGTGGTGTATGGTGACATGTTGCTGGTGTATGGTGACATGTTGCTGGTGTATGATGACATGTTGCTGGTGTATGGTGACATGTTGCTGGTGTATGATGACATGTTGCTGGTGTATGATGACATGTTGCTGGTGTATGATGACATGTTGCTGGTGTATGATGACATGTTGCTGGTGTATGATGACATGTTGCTGGTGTATGATGACATGTTGCTGGTGTATGGTGACATGTTGCTGGTGTATGGTGACATGTTGCTGGTGTATGGTGACATGTTGCTGATGTATGGTGACATATTGCTGGTGTATGGTGACATGTTGGTGGTGTATGGTGACATGGGGTGTATTGTGAAATTTGGGAAGTGTATGGTGACATGTTGGTGGTGTATGGTGACATGGGGTGTATTGTGAAATTTGGGAAGTGTATGGTTACATGTTGGTGGTGTATGGCGACAAGGGGTGTATTGTGAAATTTGGGAAGTGTATGGTGACATGATGGTAATGTATGGTGACATGTTGATGTTGACATGTTGGTGGTGTATGGTGACCAGGTTGGTGGTGTATGGTGACGTGATGGTAATGTACGTTTACATGTTGGTGGTATATGGTGACATGTTGGAATTGTATGATGACATGTTGGTGGTGTATGATGACATGATGGTAAAGTATGGTGACATGTTGGTGGTGTATGGTGACGTCAGTGGTGTATGGTGACGTCAGTGGTGTATGGTGACGTCAGTGGTGTATGGTGACGTTGGTTGTATATATGACATGTTGTTGGTATATGGTGACATGTTGTTGATGTATCAAACAAATCTTTTCACTTGTATCCACCAGCCCACTGCTGCCCTAATGGTTACGGTTGGTCTCCACCAGCCTACTCCTGTCCTAATCATGCTAGTGGTCCTAGCTGTACAGCCTAAGGCGATCACATTTTCCAAATGTTTGTATCATTATTGGTAGGCCCTAGCCTGACCTCTAACCCCATGAACTAAGATCACAGCCAAACCTGAGGTAAGTTGAACATTTTAACAGCTACGTCATGTCAGCTATGATACTGACACTGGCATGTTAACTATGATACTTAAGATTACATGTTAAATATGATACTGACTATGACAGGTTAACTATGATAATGACTATGACATGTTAATTATGCTACTGGCTGTGGCGCCTTAACTATGATACGGTAGGAGGGGACGAGTTATGAGAGCGCATCCATTTGGCAAATATTGTGCTCATACAAACTTTGCGTCCCATTCCACACCCAAATCATCAACAGTATTGTGATGCTTTCAATGTTACATTTTGTAAGAAGCGATCCCTTCTGTTGCTATGTGAAGGGATCTCTTCTGTTGCTATGTGAAGGGATATCTTCTGTTGCTATGTGAAGGTATCTCTTCTGTTGCTATGTGAAGGGATCTCCTCTGTTGCTATGTGAAGGGATCTCTTCTGTTGCTATGTGCTATTGTATATCACAAGTTTGTGACGACTCACTGATCGGAGAATGTTATCACAGGTCATAAACAGATTGAATATAATCCGTTTATTATTGAATACTTACCACGGTCGCAGCTGTTGTCTTGAATTCTTTAAGTTCAAGTTGATACTTGATCTTTACATTATCAAGTATTTCACAGTTGGGGCTCAAGGGTCTCATTTGTTTTTTAAATTTAGGATCCAGAAAGGACCTTCCCAATACATACCCAGTGACCTTTAAATCAAATAAACATTGACCAAATGACCAGTACCCAACGACCAGTTTCAAATGAACATTGACCAAAATAACCAGTTAGAAATGACCACTTCCAAATGACCAGTTAGAAATGACCAGTTAGAAATGACCAGTTAGAAATGACCACTTCCAAATGACCAGTGACCAAAATACCAGTTCCAGATGACCAGTGACCAAATTACTATTTCCAGATGACCAGTGACAAAATTACTAATTCTAAATGACTATTTAAAAATGACCAGTTACCAAATGACCAGTTCCAAATGAACAGTCCCAAATGACGAGTTCCAAATGAACAGTCCTAAATGATCAGTTCCAAATGAACAGTCCCAAATGACCAGTTCCAAATGATCAGTGACCAAATGACAATTCCAAATGACCAGTGATCGAATGACGAGTGACCAAATGACCACTGACAAAATGACATGCGTTCGCAAGTATAGAAAGGGAAATACGTGACCTCACTATGGTCTGTGTGGTACAACCATTGCCTAAAGCCCCATGTGGTTATCGTTCCATTGTGGTTAATGTGGTTCACAAGACATGGAAACTGACCCTTCACCCACCCCTTGCGATACTAGATTATGTTTTCTTATACGTCATCGTCAATCCTATTGGCTGGATTAGGTCACATGATGTACCATGTGACAGAATTTTATTAAATCAGTGAGGTGTCTCCCACACGTCTTGTTGGCCTCAAAATGGCCGACAGTTGCTCGTGACACTGGCAAAGCTTACCGTCAACAGTGAACCAAACTCTGCCCCCCCCCACCTCCCCAAGCCCCCAAACCTTGCCGCTGACCGCCGGGGCTGTTGGTTTGTTGGTCAAAGACACACCCAGGACATGTTTGACGGCAGGTATTGACGGCGTATGAATGACGTGAGGTTGAAATGAGAAGTAAACAGTCACGTTTCACACCCATGTGAGAACCCCTTGTTTACAGTGTGAGAACCCATTGTTTACAATGTTACAAAACTAAGGGATTCTTCTTCCCAGAAGCATTATAGCATCAACGGTTGAACTGACGGAAGAATAACTGTATCAACGTTTGCTCAACAAATACATTCTGAACTGGGCATTAACTTAGCGATCTCTTGTGTTTATCTTGCTTCTGGTGTGTCCTTCTTTCCATTTATTATATGAATAGTAATGAGTGAAAAATGGCTGTCACGCAGCGAGATTTTATGCATGACGTCTGAACTCCGGTGAAAAGGATTAAAAAGTCTAAGGAGGAGGGGTGGGGGAGGGCGGGGGGGGAGAGGAGGCGACTATTTTGTTAATCAAAAAAGACTCACGCGTATCGTGTAGGACTGTCTGTAGGTCAGTTGTTTAGAGGCCGGCAGGTAGGGTGTAGGACTGTCTGTAGGTCAGTTGTTTAGAGGCCGGCAGGTAGGGTGTAGGACTGTATGTAGGTCAGTTGTTTAGAGGCTGGCAGGTAGGGTGTAGGACTGTCTGTAGGTCAGTTGTTTAGAGGCCGGCAGGTAGGGTGTAGGACTGTCTGTAGGTCAGTTGTTTAGAGGCCGGCAGGTAGGGTGTAGGACTGTCTGTAGGTCAGTTGTTTAGAGGCCGGCAGGTAGGGTGTAGGACTGTCTGTAGGTCAGTTGTTTAGAGGCCGGCAGGTAGGGTGTAGGACTGTCTGTAGGTCAGTTGTTTAGAGGCCGGCAGGTAGGGTGTAGGACTGTCTGTAGGTCAGTTGTTTAGAGGCCGGCAGGTAGGGTGTAGGACTGTCTGTAGGTCAGTTGTTTAGAGGCCGGCAGGTAGGGTGTAGGACTGTCTGTAGGTCAGTTGTTTAGAGGCCGGCAGGTAGGGTGTAGGACTGTCTGTAGGTCAGTTGTTTAGAGGCCGGCAGGTAGGGTGTAGGACTGTCTGTAGGTCAGTTGTTTAGAGGCCGGCAGGTAGGGTGTAGGACTGTCTGTAGGTCAGTTGTTTAGAGGCCGGCAGGTAGGGTGTAGGACTGTCTGTAGGTCAGTTGTTTAGAGGCCGGCAGGTAGGGTGTAGGACTGTCTGTAGGTCAGTTGTTTAGAGGCCGGCAGGTAGGGTGTAGGACTGTCTGTAGGTCAGTTGTTTAGAGGCCGGCAGGTAGGGTGTAGGACTGTCTGTAGGTCAGTTGTTTAGAGGCCGGCAGGTAGGGTGTAGGACTGTCTGTAGGTCAGTTGTTTAGAGGCCGGCAGGTAGGGTGTAGGACTGTCTGTAGGTCAGTTGTTTAGAGGCCGGCAGGTAGGGTGTAGGACTGTCTGTAGGTCAGTTGTTTAGAGGCCGGCAGGTAGGGTGTAGGACTGTCTGTAGGTCAGTTGTTTAGAGGCCGGCAGGTAGGGTGTAGGACTGTCTGTAGGTCAGTTGTTTAGAGGCCGGCAGGTAGGGTGTAGGACTGTCTGTAGGTCAGTTGTTTAGAGGCCGGCAGGTAGGGTGTAGGACTGTCTGTAGGTCAGTTGTTTAGAGGCCGGCAGGTAGGGTGTAGGACTGTCTGTAGGTCAGTTGTTTAGAGGCCGGCAGGTAGGGTGTAGGACTGTCTGTAGGTCAGTTGTTTAGAGGCCGGCAGGTAGGGTGTAGGACTGTCTGTAGGTCAGTTGTTTAGAGGCCGGCAGGTAGGGTGTAGGACTGTCTGTAGGTCAGTTGTTTAGAGGCCGGCAGGTAGGGTGTAGGACTGTCTGTAGGTCAGTTGTTTAGAGGCCGGCAGGTAGGGTGTAGGACTGTCTGTAGGTCAGTTGTTTAGAGGCCGGCAGGTAGGGTGTAGGACTGTCTGTAGGTCAGTTGTTTAGAGGCCGGCAGGTAGGGTGTAGGACTGTCTGTAGGTCAGTTGTTTAGAGGCCGGCAGGTNGTCTTTGTTTAGAGGCCAGCAGGTAGGGTAAGACTGTCTGTAGGTCTTTGTTTAGAGGCCAGCAGGTAGGGTAAGACTGTCTGTAGGTCTTTGTTTAGAGGCCAGCAGGTAGGGTAAGACTGTCTGTATGTCTTTGTTTAGAGGCCAGCAGGTAGGGTAAGACTGTCTGTAGGTCTTTGTTTAGAGGCCAGCAGGTAGGGTAAGACTGTCTGTAGGTCTTTGTTTAGAGGCCTGCAGGTAGGGTAAGACTGTCTGTAGGTCTTTGTTTAGAGGCCAGCAGGTAGGGTAAGACTGTCTGTAGGTCTTTGTTTAGAGGCCAGCAGGTAGGGTAAGACTGTCTGTAGGTCTTTGTTTAGAGGCCAGCAGGTAGGGTAAGACTGTCTGTATGTCTTTGTTTAGAGGCCAGCAGGTAGGGTAAGACTGTCTGTAGGTCTTTGTTTAGAGGCCAGCAGGTAGGGTAAGACTGTCTGTAGGTCTTTGTTTAGAGGCCTGCAGGTAGGGTAAGACTGTCTGTAGGTCTTTGTTTAGAGGCC
>CAXITT010000375.1:230601-269846 GCA_964033795.1 Lymnaea stagnalis | reverse complement strand
GGGGGGGGGGGCGATAGGGTGGCTTTATATTGCCAAAGGGGGCGGGCGGGGGTGGCAGAGAAATGTTTGAGAACCACTGATTTACATGGAACCGATTCCAGTGGATGCCAATCTGAATCCCGAAATATTCAGCGAATTGCTATTTATAGATAGCCAATTGATCCTGAACGATACCAAGGCATAGACCAAGAGATGCAGAGCCGCTCTGATAACCTAAACAGATATGACAGAGGTCATGCCATGAGTAAGTCATACCCCAGAAAAAGTGGACATAAAAGATCCCAGCAGTGGCCAACTGCTCCGTTCACGCCAAGAAGTTCAATATCTCGGAAGCAAGTGCTGGAGACGGCAAAAGAGGCGGAAAAATTAAAACAAGAGTGCAAAAGGCTGTCAGTTACCTGGCAGTGTTTTCCAGACTGTGTCGCGACACGGTAATGTGTCGCTTGCAAGGTGTAGGTGTGTCGTATGAAAATAATCCATGCGAAGATTAAAGCATTATTTTTTAAATATTTTTTTTGACATAAAGGCTGGAAATGTATTGAGACGTTACTCACCACGCAGTGCAAACGGGAAATTCTATTCCAAGCAGACCTCTTCCATGCAGAAGAGTTTCCTAACACTAATACTTGGGGAGAAATGGGAGTCCAAATATAAATTGTACTCAGGATAAATTCGTATGCTCTGTCGAGGTCGGGTGCTTGTCGTGAGACGAGGTCACGTGGTGTCTATGACGTGAGGGAAAGGATTCTCACATTACGAGGTCAAGTGGTGCAAATTACGTGAGGGAAAGGATTCTCACATTACGAGGTCAAGTGGTGTCTATGACGTGAGGGAAAGGATTCTCACATTAGGAGGTCAAGTGGTGTATATGACGTGAGGGAAAGGATTCTCACATTACGAGGTCAAGTGGTGTAAATGACGTGAGGAAAAGGATTCTCACATTACGAGGTCAAGTGGTGCAAATTACGTGAGGGAAAGGATTCTCACATTACGAGGTCAAGTGGTGTCTATGACGTGAGGGAAAGGATTCTCACATTACGAGGTCACGAGGTGTCTTAACAGCTTTGACTGCACCAGACGGGGTCACGTGGTGTCTGTGACGATAGGGAAAGGATTCTTACATAACATGTTCGACTATAATTAGCACTCGCGTGTAAGTGTAAGGAAAGGGAGAACATTAAACCGACGTATATTTCAGTTATAATAGTGGTATATCAAAGTTATAACAGCCGTCTATCAAAGTTATAATAGCGGTAAATTATATCAAAGTTATAATAGCGGTAAATTATATCAAAGTTATAATAGCGGTAAATTATATCAAAGTTATAATAGCGGTAAATTATATCAAAGTTTTCATCGAGGTAAATTATATCAAAGTTATAATAGCGGTAAATTATATCAAAGTTTTCATCGAGGTAAATTATATCAAAGTTATAATAGCGGTAAATTATATCAAAGTTTTCATCGAGGTAAATTATATCAAAGTTATAATAGCGGTAAATTATATCAAAGTTATAATAGCTGTAAATTATATCAAAGTTATAATAGCTGTAAATTATATCAAAGTTATAATAGCGGTAAATTATATTAAAGTTATAATAGCGGTAAATTATATCAAAGTTATAATAGCGGTAAATTATATCAAAGTTTTCATCGATGTATATCAAGTTGTAGCAGATGTATATCGAAGTTGTTACAGCTGTAGCCTGTATCAAAGAATTCCAAAACAGCACAGTATCTGCTCAAATAATAGCTTGCTCGTTCTGAACAATTCGAAAATGATCTAGGAGAAAGTTCATCTAATTGTGTATTATTTCTCTAGAAACGTTATCTAATTGTTCATTCGAAATTTTTCTAAGAGAAAATTCAATTCATTGTGGACAATTTAACATTGATCCAATAGAAAGTTCATCTTTACTTCCCAATGTTAAAATCGAAGACTATGACTGGATGAGGAAAACATTTCTTATACTTTGGTAAACTATTCACCAACCCATGAGTATGAAGGTTATTAAGCTGAAATAACAAATGATTGGAGTCCGTAGTCAATGATGTATCGTTAAGCGTGTGGATCTGCATGAGAAAACTGCATTCACAATTAAAATGAAAAGCTTTTCACTTTCATGCAATGCGTTGTCATAATACATTGCGATTTTTCACTTGATGTTTGTGCCCCATGTCATAAACTGTATACTGCTATACCGGTAGGCCTACTGGTAATACTGACTTACACTTACTGTGTCCTGAAATGAAATATACTGGTAACGCTGACTTACTGTGTCCTTAAACGAAATATACTGGTAAAGCTAACTACTGTGTCCTGAAACGAAATATGCCGATACTGGTAATTGTGACTTACTGTGTGCCGGTACTGAAATCAAATATACTGGTAAAGCTGACTTACTCCAACTTACTGTGTCCTGAAATGTTATGTGTCCAAAGATTGTGTCACCAACCTAAAAAATTTGGAAAGCACCCAGTCACCAGGCGGCCCCGATACGAAGACACTCAAGAATAAATATGTAGACTAAAGCCATACTAATAAACCCCGTCTTTATCCAACCCTCACCCGTCTTTATCCAACCCTCACTCACCGTGTCAGACCTGGGCTCAATAAAACTATCACAAAAATAGGTCACTCGCGACATGCGATGTTTTAGAAAAGACAGGCAAGATAATTAACATGCAGCTGGTAAATCGAGAAGGGCCCAATATCGGAACAAGGCAATAAAACAACTGGTTGTTGCCACCCCACCTAGGCAAAATGCCTTTCCAACAACCTGAATTTTTCTAGTCTTGATTCCATGTCTTTGACAAAACTATATTATATAAACAATTTGAACTTGCCCCTGACACTACTGATTTAATAGGATAGAGCCAACAAGTATAACTACTGATTTAGTATGGATAGAACCAGCAAATATACCCACTGATTTAGTATGGATAGAACCAGCAAGTATATCCATTGATTTAGTATGGATAGATCCAGCAAGTATACCAATTGATTTAGTATGGATAGATCCAGCAAGTATACCCATTGATTTAGTATGGATAGAACCAGCAAGTATACCCACTGATTTAGTATGGATAGAACCAGCAAGTATACCCATTGATTTAGTATGGATAGAACCAGCAAGTATACCCATTGATTTAGTATGGATAGAACCAGCAAGTATACCCATTGATTTAGTATGGATAGAACCAGCAAGTATATCCACTGATTTAGTATGGATAGAACCAGCAAGTATACCCATTGATTTAGTATGGATAGAACCAGCAAATTTACCCACTGATGCTTTCTATTATATTGCATGAGACCAGGGTAGAAGACAAGGAAAAGCAATAATTTTAGAAAAGACAGGCAAGATAATTAACATATTTTCTAGTTAGCACATACTACACAACATAATGAACATATTTTCTGGTTAGCACATACTGCAAAACATAATGAACATAGATTCTAGTTAGCATATACTGCAACAGGATAATGAAGGTAGTTTCTAGTTTCCACATACTCCACAGGTTCCAAACAAACACAAGCAGCTCTATAATAATACAATTAAAAACAGAATATGCCAGTGTTTAAAATTTGGCTGATTTTCTTTGTAAGCTTTTCATTTATTATTTCATTTTAAAATCACATTACGTTATACAGTTATAGCAATTGGCAGCTAGAAACTTGTCAACTGCTTGAGATAAAACTAACACACTTTTACTGTTGACAGTTACTAGTGATGTTGATAGATTTCATGTTGAGATGTTGTGCAATCGCACTGACAAAGATTTTAAAAATGCAGACTACCCACCTATAAAATATAATTAATAAAAAGAAAAGAAAAGCATATTGCTTCCAAGAGATTAATTTTAATTAATTGAGCATAATTTTAACTAGTTATACCAGTAATTAATATACATATACAGTATTTCTTTATTTAAATTGAATAATGCTCATTTTCATTCCATTTTTCCATTCAAATTAAGACATTTTACCACCATCAAATTGTAAAGATAATGAGTTCAGAAACTCTCCTGTCCTAAGCAACAGAAGGCAAGGCAGTAGGTTAGTTTTTAGCAGACTTTTCCAATTAATAATGGCCTTTACAGCCCAAACAAGTTTTATACTGTATGAATTGGGAATAGTTTGAACATGTTTTAGCAACAGAACTGACTACCCAATCTATACAAGGAGAACTGACTACCCAATCTATACAAGGAGAACTGACTACCCAATCTATACAATGATTTCATTCACTATAAAGCCATGTATAAAGAAACACAAATGATGCATTACCCATCTACTAAAGAAATAAAAATGTGTTAAAAAATTTGCTATCAACATCCTATAGTCTTTTTTGAACTTGTCATCACCTCAAGTTCAGACATGCTTGGGAGGAATTAGCCTCACTAAATGTAATATGTATCATTATTTTAATAAATGCTAGGATAAAATTTTCTATTATGGCTCATTATGTATAATTTGTACATATCAAGGACAGATCTATGTACACTGTGGTGGAATCCAAGCAAAGTCTTTGTACAAATAAATATGGCATGAAGAACAGATCAAAGTACAGGGAGTCTCAAACTCACTCACCATTCAAGCAATTCAGTCTCTCTTTAACTACGCTTAAAACAAAGACAAATTATTCAGATTTAAAGTGCTGCTTCATTATTTAAAGAAAAAACAATGACCAGATTGAAATGTTGATGAGCAAAGTAGTATTTTGTGAAGGTGCTCTCTAACCTTTTAGAAATAGATTAACTTGGGAAAAAAAAATGTGAATTGCACTTTTGATAACGATTTCATTACTTCTTATGGGAACATGAGGCAGTTTAGATCATAGAGAACGGTTTCCACAAAGATGGCAGTTCCTCAAGGATTTTGATATTAAATCTGCTAAAACCAGATCTTACTACAGCTACTAATGGCATCCAATCACAACTCTTAACCAAGATGTGAGATGTCTTACTTATCAAATGTTGCTGCATGCAAACAAATGTTGGATGTCTTCTTAATTTGTTAGAATAATTGTGTGACATAAATGAAGATAATTAAATCATTTCAAGCCACATATTGGACATGAGAATTCTTTGCAAACAATTTGACAATTTAATGTTCCATTTAGATCATAAAAATCTTATTGAATTTAAAAACAATTGTAAGATAAAACATTATCTCCAGTGATTATAACACATTCCATGATTCTCATGGAACAAAGGAAAGACTTAGTAAGACAGATGCACTCTAGACTAAAGCATTGTTTCATTTGATAATCCATTCCATCATTTCTGTGACAAGAATGTCATTAAAAATGTGGCAGCTTGGGACCATGGTTTGCACCAACAAATAGTCTCCTACTTAAAACCTATAATAAAAATGTACCCTAACCCACAGTGTGCCAACCTACTGGTCATGTCATTCTCAACACTTGAAATTACTTACAAACGTACACAGCTCTATAGTTTACTGCTGTTTAAAAAACAACCACTATATTAACAAATTTTTTTTTTTAATCCACAAGGCCTGCTAAAGATTATCTGAAGGTATTCCTATGAAGTTCAAGTGTTGAAGTCAAGGAATAGGTGACCAAATGAAGTACTATGGTATATCTGTGTTGTCAACTAAAACTGTTAAAATACTGTCAGTTCAGAAAGGTAAACTTCATCATTAACTGATTAACTTGAAAGCAGTCCCTTCATTTATTTATCATTAACTGATGAGCACAGAAAATTCATATGACCTGCAACTGTAGTTTTAGAATATGATTAGGGAGGAACAAGTGCCTGAACATTTCACTTTTGCAATGGTTGCCTTAAAATGACTTGTCAGAAGTTCTGTACAATTATTTCAAATACAGATGTGGCATTCTCACGTACAAGTCAAGAAAACAAAGGACTGTTGAGCTTTATCATTATAATGTTGACAGCCAAAGCCCCCTCAAATGGAGCTTAATTTTATGCCTTCAGTTCAGGAGAACATGCTCACTTGTTTCAAACAGGCTTGTGGGGGTTACACCATGTTTAAATTGACTATGGACTTAGCCTAGAAAACTTAGCCCAAAAGAAAGGAATAAATGTTTAGTGCTACCTACACCTACAGAAACCTGAAAATATTGCAGACTACTTGCAAGAAAATGACAAACAGTGCAATAAGCCAGTTAAAATTGTATACAGTTTTTTTTTTTTAATATTTTATAGGAAAAGCATACAAAGCCCCTTCCTGTTCCAGAATGATCAAAATTAAGGCTGCCTTCTCACTGACAGTATACACTTACAAAGAAGTATGACATTACCCAACTCTAAGAGTCTGTGGTTTGGGGACATCTGCTTTAACAAGACTGCAGAAATATTTCTATGAAGCGATTATTTTAAAATGTATCATTAAGCTAATAATTCTTTTTTTTTAAATTGAAGTTGATAGCCCCCCCTCCCCCCACTACATTGCTATGTTTTATTACTTATCCCTTTATTTTTTTTTAATTTGAGTTGTAAGCCCCCCCCCCCCCCCCCCACTACATTGCTATGTTTTATTACTTATCCCTTTATAGCCACATGGCTCAATGTGAACAATAAGACATTAACTCTATAACTTTTTCAAGACGGTCGATATTGATTTCACTTCGTTAATTTAAATACAGTAATCTGTATTATTAACCTGGTGTAATTAACCAATTAATCATGTCCAATCACATCTAAAATGTGTTCAAATTCATCATCTGAGATTTTTTTTTTTTATTAACAAAATTGCTATTGACCAGTGTGTAAAATAACTCAAAATTTGATGAAAATATGACTTTAAACAATATATTTTTATTTTAAAAATACGAACTTACGAACTATCCATTTATCACTGATGGACTCAAGCTCAAATGTGTATACATCCATGGGGGTGATAATTCATGAATGAATCTTTCTTGTTGCCATGTTATATGGATGAGTGACCACTACGGTTAAAATCAGTCATTGGGCATTGTGTGGGTACAAAGTGTTGAAGGAGCTTTTGTATATACCTTTCAGGTTCAACACCTGTTGGTCATATTCATCCAATGCCAATTAACCTTATTTATCAAACAAAGAATTTTATAAACATGTAGCACTGAGTAATGTGCTTGGGAGCTGCTGAGTAGCTAGCCAACTCTGAAATCATTGAGATATGATAAAACCTTCCTGTATTGTTCAAATAAAACATTTGCTGTTAGCTTGATTATCCTGGGGAACACATCCTACCCAGAGTTCCTTTACAGATCACAGATGACCCACGGAACATTGCGAGGCATGTTCCATTCTTCTTTCATACACCAGGTGATATTTTTGAAGTTTCTTATTCTTGTAAAATCTCAAAATCCTGTGCGAGACTGAAGAACTTCAAATTTCTGGACCTAGGTATGAATGTCTTGAGTAATCTTGGAGAACTTTCTCATCCTGGTGCTGGACTGTTCTTATGAGGTAGTCCAAATGTTTCAATTTCTGTTGCATAATTCACACCAGTTTTCCTCAAGCCACGGAGTTCGCAGCTGAAAATGAATAACCATTGGTTAAAATATTAAAAGCACTATTTAATGAAAGTTCACAAGGGTTGGCTGCATTAATTTGAAATGAAAAAACCCAATACAGAATGTTACTTAATATTATGTTGTCAACTTATTTGCAATGCATTACTTTCCCTAAATCATTTATTTCGCTGTCACCTACATTCCAGGCAAAGTAACTGAATATTTTTTAAAATTTATTTTCTATTAAAGTACAAGCCTAGGAAGTCTAAACTCTTCCACATCATAGATTTTGATAAAAGAATTTCAATAGTTACTGCATTTGCCGGCATGTAGGATGATCTTTTCCTCTTAAAATTACATATAAAATATGGGATGCATCATATGCGCAGGTAATCAAATTTTTTTTAAATGTATATAAAATGGGGCAAATACAGTAAACCGTGCACATTAAGATTTTAGGAATGATATCTAAAGATTGTCTGTAACTTTATCTAAAGATTGTCTGTAACTTTCCTTATTTTAAAAAAAAAATAATTAAAAAATGTTAGTTTAACTTTTAAAGCTGTGAGAGTGGCAGCTCATTCCATTGGGTACTTTTACTTATGACATTTTAAAAATAATTATAACTATTTTTATTCATTTTCTTCCTAAATTTATGCACATAAATAACCAAGTTAATCTGTGTAGCTTCCCCTTCCGTCAGCTCTGGATAACAGAACCCAATTATCTGCACTTTCATGACAATTACTTAGTAAAAATTATTGAACTGTTGGAAACCTATGGCTTGCGAGTCAGATGTGGCTCTATTGATGGCTGCATCTGGCTCGCAGACAAATGTTCGATTATAAAAAAAAAACATTTTTCTAGACTCTTTTGATCTACATATTAATTGCATATCATTATTTCATTCTACAAATGAGCTTAAGTCTACTGCAGCTCAGCATCAGAAGCAGTAAAGGAGATAAACTCCGCTGACCTAAAAGACAGAAAAATAGCAACCCTGCATTCCTTGTAATTAAAGGGAAATAACTGCAATCACATTTAACGGATGGAAGTCTCAACTCATCCATGAAGCTTAACCTCACCACGTATCAACCAGACAACAAAGCCATCAGCAAAGCCATGCAGCACCAGAAGTCGCATTAATGGTAACAAACACTCATTATTGATTAGCAACAGCATAACAATGTTATTAAAAAGAATTCAGAGACATACTTATTGCATTTTTAGTGAAGAAATTACACAAAATGCACATATCTACTTCAATTTTTAGTTTTAAACATAATGTATAGCTCTCACAGAATTCCTTTTCAAAATATGTGGTGTCCATATCTCTCTCAGACAAAAATGTTCCCGACCCCTGCCTTACACTAGTCTTCACTGGGGATTTATTTTTTTGTGCCTATAAGACTAAAAGATGAAATAACAATTGAGAAATTAATTTCAAATGACATCAATCATCTGTGCGAGAGTTCATGGGCTGTCATTACTGTTATGATTACATGTTAATTTTGGTTATTTAGTATTATAGTATTTTCGGTCATAAACAAATACACTAATAAGACCCATTTTAAAATCTGATCTTAACAAGCTATTTTGGCCATGATTATGAACAAAGGGGAGGTTAAATTAAAGGCATACTGGAAAAAGAGTTTCACATTATTATGATTGTTAATTTATGTCAGTATCTACTTTAGACACGTTTCCTCTCCATGTTTTCTAATGTCATAGGTATCAAAAGGGTATAACAGTAGCTGTGTTAAACCTTGATGCCATATTATATTTTTTGTAAAGATAGAATGTTATAATTCAAGCTGAAAACTCTTGTCATATATCTAAGGACAGGGCAAGACGCAGGCAGAAAAACTTCTTTTAAGTCAACACTTATGACCAAAAATGGTCAATGACTAAATAAGAAGGTCATATAATGCTACTGCCCTGATTCTATAAAATGCAGATAGATTGAGATGACCGTATTGGAAAGGTTTTTGTATTTATAAGTCCAACAGTTGGCGCTACTAACTTCTGGTCCTGTTGGCGGAGTCTATGATCTGCATAAGGCAACGTCCGAATTCTTCAATAACCATCCTCTCCTGCACCACCGCCGGCATCTTCATTCTTTCCGCCTCTTCTGCTTGAGCGAGCAGACATGCCGAAGTGGCCTCTGCGACATCAGATGTTATCAAGGCAAACGGCAGGCTGTGAAAAGAGGTTGAATGTTTTTTTCTTTTAAACAAGCAACAAGCTGAGAGTTTTTAACAGCATTCAAAAGAGCAACTTGATCAACTGTTGTGACTGAATGTGCAGACAGTATTTTAAGATTCCATCCTAAGTTATGTTGACTAACTGCTGTCAACAGTCAAGTATAATTTAACACACTGTTTACCAAACCTTTCATGGCCCCCTTACATGATAATATGAACACATTTTACTTTGAATGGAAATATTTACCTCCCTTTCTAACTTATAATCTGTAGAATACTTAAACAAAATTGACAATTCTTAAGTAAAACTGACAATGTTTTATAAGGAAGTGTACATTTAAATTCACATTTTTAAGCCATATTCTAAAATTACAGACTGACACCATTCCATCCCTCTTGCCCACTAGGACTTAATATTCTAGCAGTAACACAAATCAGGGAAAGACTGCCCTCTTGAGAAATTTATGAGTTTACTTCTTGAAGAGATTTATTTCACAATGCAAAAACAAGTCAGAAACAGTTTTTCAAGATAATCACAGATTTGAAGAAAAGTGCAACTTTTCTATTAGATAAAATATACACGACTGGTCCTAACCAACACACATCAGCTAAATAAATAGTTATAATTTAACATTAGATTAGAAACATTTTGATAATCAGAGTTAGCAATCCAGCCCAATTGAGGATATTCAATTTTTTTTCAAATTTGTTTTAAAAATTAATTGGCATATTTAACTTAGTTTAATTTATTTTATTTCTATATTGTGGGTTGTATTGAATTCCTCTGGCTCCCATTTCCCCACATATTATGATTAAATTGCTTAAAAATTTGCCAATTAACCAGGTTCTTACAGTCATGTTTGGAACCTTTTAACAACTTGCTATTCTAAACAAGAGCACCATATTACAGACAGTTTTAAATTGTACCTTTGATCGCCATTTAACTGCATATTCGACTGAATAACACTGGGAAATAATTCAGGCTCAAGCTGCACCTTGTTGTGCATGAATATGTAACTGATTTAATTAGTTTCTTTGTCTTCTGAAATATCCATGCCTTTTGTTGGCTTCCTGCCAGGTTCAATTCAGATAAAACATGAACTAATTATTTGATAAATCAACATACCGTTCTCCGCTAGCAGGAGCAGTGGGCGGTCTGGATGGCACACATGATATCTGTGATGAAAGCTTTGTCTTGGCAGCTGTCTGTTGCTGGACACGTACCTCTGCGGCATCAGCTAGATGCATCAGTGTCTTTCTTTCAGGACTTTCTTCAAAGTTTTTGCATCCAATACATTTACAGAAATTTGAGCACATTATTTTAGCCTGAAAAATAATCCTTACCAATTAAAGAATATTGTTTTGTAAAAAGATTGTTGCTGAAAAGAATCATTTAGATTAATGTGTCTAGGAATGAAACTATTAGACAATCTACTCAAAAGATTATAAATTTTCAAAATTATGTTTATAGATGACATTCTTTCCAACTAATTTGTTGAACACTGTCATAAGAAATATAACAATTGTTTTGAAATGGTCAATCCTTTCCATATAATTAAAACCATAAAATATTAAGCATCAGTATCATTTGTTGGAAGGTTGCAAAAAATAATTTCAGCCATAAACTGATTTTGTGCTGTTAAGTAGATTGATGCATGAGCAAAGAAAGCTAAATAGCAGGACAGCATCTGGTGAGTTAATTACATTTGCTTTTTGCACATAAGCAAGATCTTAATGCATTAATTCCAATGGGAAATGTGCTTTAGGTGAAACAATGATCTATTTCTTATCCCCCACTCCCCGAATCTTTATGAGAGAGAAATTTGGTAAAGAAGGAGGAAACGGGGAGGTCATCACTTACTAAATAAGAAAAGCGATACCAAAAATAACTTAGCAAAAACCGTCAAAACTCAAGAGGACAGGGAAGACCCAAAAACGACTGGTGTATAGAGTTAGACAAGTTGAAGAAGATAGCAAGTGACCGGCTTCTGTGAAAAGATATGGTTACCAGCCTGTGCTCCACTGTGAGTTCAAAAAAGCAACCAGATGCCAACAATAAAAACAGTACTTTAAAATAATAGCTCTCCTTTAAAATGATACTAAATAAGCAGTAAATATTTGATGTGGAATCCACATAGCAATATAAAGAAAGCAAAGTCATGTAATACAAGGCTAAGGGGCATACAAAAAAAATAAAAAGAAGTGTAATGAGCTGGCAAGATTGGCTCAGAACAATGAGATATGGAAAGAATTTTTTGAATGACTAAAGCACCTCTGGGAGAAGAAATTTTTTTTCATATTATACAAGTTTGACTTTTTTAAATTGAAATGCTTGCCAGCTGGCACAAGTTTGGTAATGTGTGCAGAAATGACATTTATAGTGCTAAAAGTTAGTTTCAAATGTTAACCCACCAACTGTCGTCGGCCGATAAAAACGGCCCATAAAAAATGCGTTGAAAGAGTAAGTTCCAGTCCGATATTTTAAACCAAATAAAACTACTTCCTTATATTTATAAATGAACTTCAGTTTTTCGCTTTTCTGTGTCCTTTTTTTAAACTTTGGAGTTATTTTTACGATCTTTATCAAGCAATTTGTGTCATTAGATTTTCATGAAGTGGATGAGGCCATAGCTGGACCATCTGGCTTACAAAATAAATCAGGTAGGAATCTTTAGATTATTCTTTTTAGTTAATGACATAAGTGATTCGGAAGAGGAATTTCCGATCACACACCAAAACAATGATAATTCCGATTATTTTTCTAGTGGGTCATAAAATGAAAGTTCGGACGATTTAGACCTAGGCCAAGAACGAGTAGGCGATGCCGCAACAACAGGACTCGTTCAAAACTATGTTGCAGATGATTTTGTACCAACAAAAATTAATTGGATGTTGTTCTGTATATGTTTTCTTACATTTCATTTTAAGGATTAAATATTTATATAGCAGCTTCTAAAATTTTATCTGTTTCATGCTATTCACTAATGTTTATGTCATGCTTCGTTACTTGAACATAATTATAGGTCTCAGAAGAAATTATTTTTTTTTAAAATCTATTAATAACTAAAACATATACAAATAATACATTTTCTGAAAGATAAATAAAAATGCTATCATATATAAACATTATAATAATATGACTTCAAAAAATTCTAGATTGAGGTACTTGAAAAGAAAAATGTTCATTTTCTTTGTTGGTCACTCCAAGGTCACAGTCACGGTCAGGGAGTATAAAATATCATTAAAAAATATCCAGTATGTTTTCCCCACCCAGTCTACCTTCAATAAATATATACTTTATGGGGTCTAGCTGTAGTGTTTGCATGTAAAATATCACATTTTTCAAAGGCACCCAAAAAGCTCTAAAGTGGCTACACAGTACAGAAACATACAATGGACAGTTCGTGGGTTAAAATTAAATAAATCTTACCTCGTAGCATTCACAGTAATTTTTTAGGCAGCCAGAGCGTTTACAGTTACAACCCTTGGTGTGCCTCCGGTTACCTTCAACATCTTTAGCTTTACCTGTAACAAAATATTTAAAAAAATAAAAATATGTTAAATTATAAAGATAAATTATGAACATAGTGAAAAATACAACTTTTTTTTTGTTTTTATTTAATTGAAATGTTTCTGAATTTACCAAATAATATTACAGAGTAAACTTTCTACTATATATTGGAGACATTCATAACAAAACTCCTTCAATTTAGTTAGGAAATAGCTTGAAATAAAAAGACAGGACAATAAAAGGAGAATGTTTTGGCTAAGAGAATAAGAGCCATATTCAGCAGTCAAGACAAAAGAAGAAACAATAAGAAATAGAAAGCAGTTAAAAAATTTAAGTGTTTGGAGTTCGCAAAGAATGCTATGTTAGTGCTGGAAGTTGGGTTTTCCAAAAACAACATTTGGGCTATCAAAAGATTACAGGAAGTAAAAAAAATTTGTATATTTTTACTGACAAAAATATTTTGGAATTATGTAAAATATTAGAAATAAGAAAAGGATTTCCGGGAAATTTGATCGATTCCATGGTGATAGTTTTCCTTCCTGACTCTAAAAGGTGTGTAAGTGCAGGAAATAAGTGCCATGATGGAAAAATCTGATGTGCCTTTGTGTTTATCTCTGCTGAAATGGATGAGACCCAGGAAAATTTTCCCTCTTCGATATGAAAATGATCAGTGAACCTATTAGATAAACTTACTATAAACTCAAAGACAGCCATAGATACCTACTGTACTCATCCTCCCACCCCAAATCATGCAAAGACTCCATACCTTTCTCCTAAATTCTCAGACTTCTACCTCTGCCAGTTCGATGCAGACTTTTAAGATAGGGCTAATGAAATGATGGACTTCTTCCGCTCCAGATCTTATGCTGAAACTACTCTTATCCCAGCACTCAATCATATCATCACTATCGCACTGAATGGTGCTTTCAAACCTTGTCCAAACAAAAATAAATATGGTACCAAACTTATTATAGCCTAACACTCCCACTATGTATATGCCAAAGAATGGACACATTTTTGCAACAGGGTATTCTCAACCTGTCCACTAAGGGTCTTTTTTATGTCTCGTCTTTTTATTTCAAGCTTCGACATATTTCATTCAATTAGCTTGAACGTTGTCCATTTATTAACCTTGAATTTGTTTACAATGTGTTTATATTACAACTCTGATACTTGTTAAAGTATTTTCATAGCTTCTAAATTCTTTTAAAATATCAATTTAAAGTAAATATTTGTACTTATGTACCCACCAATTTTAGGATGAAATGCTTGAGGATTTCTGTCAAGGCAGGATTTAATTGCCTTAGACCTTTCCTCTTCATGCTCTAGGTTGTTAGCACAGTTGGTGCAATTGCAATTTTGGCAAAACTCTCCATTTGCAAAGCAATCACAATATCTGAAATAATCAGGGTTGAAAAATATCAAAATTTCTTTTTTTTTAAAAATATATTTATCTATATATTAACTCTTTCTCTCCGGATCAACGCTCCCATCGTCGATTTGAAATGAAGATTTTGGCGTATTGGTTTTTAATTATTTTAAATCAATTCTAGAATGATTTCCCTTGGTATAAACATCCGGTTTTTCTGTGGTTGAACAAGATTTTACATAGAACGAAGCGTTTGAAGCGGTTGTTTTGATTGTCCATTTAATTTGTTTACAAATATGAAATCTTGACCTGACCCATCTGGTGATCGATCTAATAAAGGTTGAAAACATTACTCTGATGATGATTCAGACAGTGATTTTATGATTTCAAATGCAGAGGCTGATTCTGTTGAATCGAATGATTATAATCCTAGTACTAGTATTAGTAGTACTAGTGAAGAAATTGTTAATTGGTAATTCATCAGCTGATGAACAACCAGCCCCGTCCCCCAGCTAAAGGGCACATCCATATGGATTGTTTTTTAGGCTTACCATAGCTAAATCCAGATGAAAAGATGGCAACTTTATGGTAAATTTTCCATTTACCATAATAAATGTTAGTACATACAAGAATACAGTGCAAATATTTTTTAATAGCAACAAATTGTTTCCAGTAAATATAGTTAAATTTTTTTCACAAATTTTAATCTGAGATAGTGACAATGGATAATGTGCTCTGGTGTTTAATTTTTTCTTTTTTATAAGTTGATCTTTATTATTTGTGATGCACACATGGATATAGTTCACAAAAGAAATATTTTTGGTTACACTTTTGGATTATATATTTCACTTCGTGTGACTTGGAATGAGCGTTTTGTGAACAGTTGGTAATATGTTGTTTTTTTTATTTTTATTTTCCTTAAATCATAATCACATTTATATATTAAAATTTAAGCCCAAACATTCCCATTTAATTCCATACCAAACTTAACATTTTCTGATGAAATACAAAAAAGTTATTATGGTTCAGAGATAGCATAAAAGTGCCTAACAAATATGCAAAATTTGATAATTCGTCAGAACGTGGAAATTAATTAATTAATTAATTTATTTAGGCATTTTTATATAGCGCTTATCATAAAGCTCTAAGCGCTTTACAATTATTAAAACATGTAAACTAAGTAAATACAAATGAGACACTAGGATAGTAACTACTATTCTAGAGAAACAATGAAAATGGCTATAAAACGAGGACACTTTGACACTTCAGGATCAACCCGAAACAGAAAATGAGGTAGGGCAAGGAGGGTGCATCACAGGTCATAGCGCCTGGATTTGTCTACTCAAAATTCCGACTTTTTGAAAATGGACGAGGTTTCACTATGACGTATATGGAAGGGGAGCTGGTTCCAGAACGTGGGCCCATGGAAGCAGAAGGAGCGTTCACCGATGGTCTTAGTTTTAGTTCTTGGGATTGAGAGGGAGAGAAAGAGGTTTTTCAAATATCGAGTTTGTTTGATTTAAAACAGGATTTCTTAATTTTAAAATTTTACGTTGCTGATTTTGTTCTTTTTTTAAAAAAAGGATTACTATAGATTTTGAAGTATACTAGTAAAATTTTTATAAATATTAAATATTATAATATAGTTGATGGTACTGAAATCATTTTTATATAAATTAGATTTTAAATATTTTCTAAAAATAAATATTTTTGGTCTTTTTTTTTTTTTAAAAGGATTTCTGAAGATTTGAAGTACAGTTGAACACGCTTATCTCAACCTTGGTTAACTCGCCAACTCTCGGTTATTTTGATTCTTTTATGTCGCCGAACCCTGACATCTCGAGCACAAAAGGCAGCCAAATTTGCCATTTAACCTCGGTTATCTCAATCCCCATTACCAATCTCCAGCTTTTGAACTCCGCAAGAAGAAATAGCAAACAACAAATAAACAAGTTTTTCATTATTAAAAATAATTATTATTTATCAAAATACAGGAATTGTATTTTATAATGAACCTAGAAGTAATTTAAATAAATATGTTTTAATTCGAGGTTAAAAACCCAGTAGAGCCCATAATATAAATAATCATAATTTGCAGTGTGCAAAACAGAATGGGCAGCCATTTGCGGTCAACTGAATAATAGGGTTACCGGAAATAAGATCGAAAGAAATTTCGTCGACGGTAAATTTATCTTTTTTTCAGTTCACACGTTAAAATTTTCGTCAAATTTCTTTTTAACGCACTAATACTACATAGTAAAACAAAATAATGCGTTCAAAAAGACTTTTGAGGCAAAATTTAAACGTAAAAACGGAAAAAAAGATTCGACCATATTTCCATTCGATCAAATTACCTTCGATCAATTTACCGTCTATGAAATTTCTTTCGATCAAATTTCCGGATACGGAATAATAGCTATGCCGTGGTACTACGTCCTATGTATTCATAGGAGTTTGCAGTGTGCAAAAGCTGTTAAACCATTTGTCAGGAAAAGCTTTAATTAAAGTCATGTGCCAAAGTTAAAAGTTCAAAATAAGTAATCCCTAAATAGTATTTTAGTAATAACGGGATGCGCTTTTTTTTTTTTTTTTTTACTGAAGTACCTGCATCTATTAACGCATATCAGGTACATAGAGAAATTTCAAGCACATGTTAATATATTGCCGCCATATTGTTTTTCGGTTATCTCGATCTTTGGTTATCTCGACACTTTCATGCAAACCCCGACGCCGTTGACATAACGGGTTCTACTATACATTAATTTTTATAATGATAAAACATAACATGGTTAATATTATTTAACTCAGTTTTTTTTGTATTTAAATTTAATTAAAATAATTTTGGAAAAAATTAATAAATTCTAAATTAAATTAACTTGAAAGGATTTTTATACTTTGTCCCAAACTGAAACTTATAAGTACATTCTAATAAAAATGATTTTAAAATATCAAATATGTAACTAAAAAAAAAAATATTTTAAAACTTATTATTAACAATTTTCATACTATTTCTATTGATAGTGAAGATGATTTAGATTTAGACGATTTCGATGGTATTGGTTTGAGATCCTTTTGAGTTATAGCAGTAAAGATGATGCATGCCTACATTCAAGGGGTTGAGTGGAAAAAAAGATTCTGCATTTCATGATTTCACGTCAGTGAAAGAGTTAAATTGGTTGATTAAAATCATCTCAACCCTGGAAACAATATATTTATTTAATTCAAAGTTCAGCAATGAAAACCTAGGCTTTCATTTTTAATAGGTTACAAAATATTTACTTGCTCCAATATCGTTAAATTTTACATGAATTCAAATGACTATTTATGTTTGAAAATTCATTATTATTCAAAGTTAAGATAAAACTATACAATAATAAAGTTGGGTAGAGTTAAATAATTACTTACAACTTTAAACACTGAGATTTTGTGCAGTTACAAGGCTTTCTTGGTCGAGCCCCCGTTGCTTCTAGAGTTGGCCTGTGAGGATTTTCACAAAATAAACAAGGTATTTTAAACTCAGTTCTCAGACATTTATATATTTACCTAATAAAAAAGGAAAAATAAATGTTACATGGAAAAATAACATAAGATTCTTTCATTGATTTTTTTATCCATATAAATGGAAACATGTTTTGATTACATTGTCCATTTTCATTTTCAGCAAATTGATAAACATCCTGAGTAAGATAACTGGAACTTTTTTAAATGTAAGACATTATGAAGTTATTTCTCAAAGCGCAGAAAATAAGGAATCGGATGTAGTAAAATTGACTGCCATTAGACAATTTTGATCTTAAGAGTGATTATTTGATTTTATAACAACCAGGACATATGTTGGAATATTATGATGGATCGTTGAACATTTAAATTTCTATAACTTTCAATAATTTTATGGGAAGGAATTTTTGCTCACTGAGCTTTACAGATAGCTGTGATATATTTGGTGGGATGCATCTTCCAAAATATTTTTGATTTTACAAATGCACTTTTCTTTAAATAATTTTTCAAGCAATGTTAGTTTCATTTGCGTGATATTACTGGTATTGGTGATGCAACTAGACCAGGCCTGCACAACATACGGCTAACGGGCCGCATGTGGCCCACCAGCACCCACATTTTTAGCCCGAAAAGTAAAGAAATATTCTTTATTCTTATTATTTCCTTAATAGCTTTCCCCCCTGTCCTATTTTCTGTTGGCCCGCACAAATCTTGTACTATTTTCTTTTGGCCAGCACAAGTTTTTAATAAATTATTACGGCCCACCTTACATTTCGAGTTGTGCAGGCCTGAACTAGATGAACAACCAAAAAGAGATTGGCAATTTTTCTAAATAAGAAAGTTAAATTTTTAATAACTAATTTTGTTGGCATCTCCCACAAATGATGTGGCTTTAGCCATGGTCAGACATTTTGACCCAATGTTGTTATTTGATGTAAGCCCATTTCATATAATTCTACAGCATAAAAGCAACTGTTATGAATACCATTTAATAAATAATATAACTTTCATCAAACAGTTGTAATAATCTCTGTTAATTTTATATAAAAAAATATAATGCAAAAAAAATATTTATAAACCAGAGCTTTAAAAAACTCATTTTTTCATTATGCATTATCATCATATGGAATTAACAGTAACTCAGTATCTTGATAGTAAATAAATAAAAGTACAGTATATATAATGTATACAATAACTACTCGTATAGCGTGTTCAGTGGAATCGAGTTAAGCTGACATCAAAAAATTGAATTGTAAGGAAACAGCAGATGACTGACGTGAACTGCAAACTGCAGTCACTTTGTTTTTCAGTGTGTCTATGCTATAGATATCAATTGATATTTAGGTGAACATGTAGATCACATTATCCCAGTCTGTCACTGGTAAAAATAAAGTTACTGGTGAAATTTAACCTGGTTGAAACTCGAAGTCAAGATAAGCATAAAATAAGATGTATTAAAATAAGAATTAATTACCCGGTAACAACTATGGGGTGCTGGGTAGCCGAGTAGTCTAAACTAGAGGCAGACCGAATTTTGGCTTCGGCGCCGAAAGTGGCGATTTTATCACTTTCGGCCAAGTTTCACTTTCGGCCAAGTTTCGGTTTCGGCCGAAACTGAAAAGTTAACTTTCGGCTTAAATTCGGTTTTTCTTCGGTTTCGGCCGAAATTGACTTAGACTTTCGGCCTCCTGACTCGTGTTTTCCGTCATTTAATACTGAGCGAAAGCGATATTTAACAACAAAATAAGCGACATTTAAGAACAAATTAAGCGATCTTTGAGAACAAACTAAATGATATTTAACAACAAACTAAACGATATTTAAAACAAACTAAGGGATCTTTAAGAACTATCTAAGCGATCTTTAATAACAAACTAAACGATCTTAAGGAACAAACTAAACGATTTTTAAGACCGAACTAAATGATCTTGAAGATCAAAACAAATGATCTTTAATAGGAAACTAAATGATTTATAAGAATAAACTAAGCGATCTTTAACAGAAAACTAAATGTTCTTTAGGAACAAACTAAAAGATCTTTAAGAACAAACTAATCGATCTTAAGGAACAAAATCAATTATCTTTAAGAACAAACTAAGCGATCTTTGTGAAAAACTAAGCGATCTTTAACAACAAACTAAGTGATCTTTAACAACAAACCAGGCGATCTTTATGAACAAACTAACCGATCTTTAAGAAAAAATAAAGCGATCATTAACAAAAACTGGACGATCTTAAACAACAAATTAAGCGATCAATAACAACCAACTAAACGATCTTTAAAAACAAATTAAGCGATATTTTAGAACCACAATTTTTAGAGACCCGGTTTAAAAAAATAATACTTTGCATTAATTTCCTCCCCCCCCCCCCCCAATTTTTGCCAAATTTTCTCCTAACATACTAATTTTAAAAAATTGTAACGCAATTTAAATTACTTTTATATTAAAATGGTAAAATCCAAAGTATTCATTAGATCAAGGGTCTCAAACTCAAATCATCAGGGGGGGGGGGGCGGGGGGCGCGCAGGAGGTAGTGTCTGAATGAGAGTGGGCCGCATCAAGTAATCCACAAAAAAGCGATTACAACTGTTACAATCTGCTCAACCTTTATAAATAACAATAAAATCATTAAGGGTTCTCAAGAACTAGGATTCACTTTCATCCACCTACTCACTGTTGCATTAAAAAAATTAGAGAAACATAAAAAAAAAAAAAAAACAGAATTAGACTAGTCGGTGAGATTCGACTGACACCGTCGCGGAGAGTCACGCTATAGCTATGAGAATGGGGGAAACGGGCCGGCGCATTTACACTAAACTTTTCTGTCATGTAGCGGGCCGCAAAATATCGTCTTGCGGGTCACAAATGGCTCGCGGGCCGCGAGTTTGAGACCCCTATATTAGATGTTTATTTATTAATATTCACAATTATCTCATTTTTATAAAAAGAATGTAAATATTTATACTTTCCCACATCATTTTCGATGTATGCAAAATTTATGCGGGAACGAATTTCAAAATATCTAAATATTTCATTTTCTGTTTCGGCTTCGGCCGAAATTCATTTTTAACTTTCGGCCTTTTTTCGGTTTCGGCCGAAAGTCATATTAAACTTTTGGCCTATTTTCGGCAAAATCAGAAAATCACTTTCGGTCAGCCTCTAGTCTGAACTGTCTCGAACCAAATCAAATAGTGCTCTGGAGTTCAATCCCCACCAAAGCCAACCTCCCAAGCAACCCGTGTGGAGGGACTCGTTAGCCTTGGACGGCAACCCATCCAAGAGAAAGCAAACTCTGAATTTAAACCAGGAGCCAAAATGATCAACAAATTGATCGTGGGCCCCTCAAATATAAGAAGAAGACAACTTGGGGCGTCATAAAAAAAAACAACCTACCAAGTAATTTGAGAGATATTTTTTAGGAAAAGCAGTTTTTAAAAAAAAACAAATATCCATTATGCCTATTTCCCATTAACAAATTACTGTCTAATTTCGACCACAAGCTGTAAATGGGTGAAAGGAAGGGGGATGTTAAAAATTATTCAACAGTTTTGTGCGTTTTATCATTTTCAAAGGCCCCCTCAGATCCTATGAAATTGTCGAAATTTAATATTGCTGCGTGTTAACAGTTGAGAATGCATTCCCTAGTTTTCTCAGTTTCTGTACTCTCCGCGGTCAGCCGTAACAAATAATTATGTCATAAAATTAGGTCGTATAAAGCAAACAACGTGAGGAGGAGCCATCTATATGACACGTACCAGTACACATTAAAGTCAAATTATCTAATACACCCCACTCCCCCATTGCCTGTGCGTACTTTTTTCTCTTTAATTTTTCAAAATACGAGCCACCACCCCCACACTTTTTTTTTATGTATGTTACAAGGAGCTTTTTGACACCTGCAAAAATAATAATAAATAATAAACTACGAAAATGTCGCGGTGTTGATTTATTTAGACCAGCGCCATACACAAAATATCCTATCGAGTTAATATTTACAGACATTTTTTTTTAAAATAGAGATTAACTGGGTGATGTTTTGATAATTTAAAGAATTGAGTTCGTCTTTTCTTGTAAACTATATAGGTAGATCAATGTGGTCTTACATATAGAAGTTGTTAGTTAATTAAACTGAGTCTGCTAAAACAAGGCTAACTCAAAACAAAGTTGTCAAGATGTCACACTATCCATAAGTTATGATAGATTTTATAAAATAAATTAACAATATTTCTCACTAAAATGATCCACTGGCGGTTAACTGAAAAGAATATTCCAATTCAAAAAGGCACTAAAAGGAAGGTGAGCAATGCACATCCCAGACCTGTTTGAATGTTTGGTTCTTATTTGGTTTTAGATTTGCCGTGAAAGAAACGAATCAAAGAAATACTACTAGTGGAAAATCTCATCACTTTTGACAGAAAGAAATTGAAAGTCAGAGAACAGCAAAAATTTTCAGAGTTACATCTCTGCTAAAAATACCATCCATTACACTGTAAAGCTATCCTTATCCACTTACTGTGCAGTATTGCTGTATAATAAAATGCCATCAATTAAATATAATATTTTATAATCACAGCATAATTTTTTTTTTAAGCAATCTATTATACATACAGACCTGTTTACCCTCAAACCCCTAAAATCGTACAATCTGGTCTCAAAATCGTACACTGCAATATCTCTTTGGTAAATAAATAAAACTGCAGTAACAAGACTAATTATGTAACCCCCCCCCCCTTTCCGTTGCACGCAGACGTTTTTACGACCCCCCCCTCCCTCTTTTCCTCAATTACAATAAAAAATTAGCAAAGTTCATTATATATTATGTTACAGTAAACAAAATGTGACACGGGTTTTCACCACTGGTGATTCGTCCAGCCCAGTGGTTCACAGAATATATGTAAAATTAGCAAAGTTCATTATATATTATGTTACAGTAAACAAAATGTGACACGGGTTTTCACCACTGGTGATTCGTCCAGCCCAGTGGTTCACAGAATATATGCTTCATCGGACTACATCGCCCTGGGTGCTCCCTGGCCTTGGGCAGGGCCATGAGAATATAATGAAGAGCCACCGCATGAAAATCGTCTATAGAAAGACACTTAAACAGTCAATTCAACTATAAAAAACCATTTACACACAGATTAAGGGCGCAATAAATTGTCCTTTTAAATGGGGGTGCAAATTTTCTATATGGGCTGCTGTGGCTTCCTCACAGGGGCGTTGCGAAATATTAAAGAAACATTTCATAATTTTATTTTTACTTTTAATCCAATGTGACATCTTTCGGTCCAGTCACCCGCTTGAGTTTGCAGCTACAGATGGCACTCCGTGACCTACATATGTGTTATATTTATTTTTATCCCACCCTTTATTTTGGTTTTCGCTATGTCCAAGTGCACTTGTTAGAATGTCACACAAGGCGCCTGGTGAAAAACCTAATATTGCACAGGCGCCGGCAAACAAATATTTTAGAACCACTGGCGTAGCCCAACGAAATATACGTCGTGCGCGCGTTGAAAATTGGGTGGACTTAACATCACCCTACTGTAATTCTTCTACTATTGAGTATAGTTAGGAGTTCATTTGTGAAAATACCCCTTGACAACATCACGACGATAATTCGTACTACACATTGGCTGGTATTTTACAGCATTCGAGATATAAATAAGTTATTTTTGGACTTTCAGGATGAATATTGTAGAATTTTTTTAAAAAAACGCACATACTTTCTGCCGAGGACCACACCCCCCCACCCCCGCAAACGCCGAACTGTCACTAAGAAAATTTGGCGGTGCTGAGTATATAAATTTAAAAACTTGGACCAGCGCCATGCACACAATCTCTTAAATCAACACCACTCCTTTTATCTCTGATTGATTGCTCATGAAAAGTCCGACTGTGCAGTTTGTGTCTGATGGACCCTTATTTGAAGAACGCAACTCAGTCAATTTTGTCCGATATTCATGATAGGATATCAGCGAATAAACTTTCTTTTTGCTGAATCTGATGTTCAGTTGAAGTTCCTTCTTCATCATCGGTTTCGCGTGCCTTTCATTGTGTCGATGCCATATCGTAATGTAATGTGCATGCTCAACTACGGTAACGAAAACAAAAAGGCTCGCCGGTAACATTACAATAATGCAATGTGCACATCCGTCTATGGAGCCCATTTCCTACGCCAGGGCTGTTGGGACAATGGGACATCCATATATAACATACTTGGTAGGCTAAATGAAATGTAAAAAATATTCATAACCCCCCTCCCCACCTTGTCAACGTAAAGCTATCCAACTATTACGTACACGCTGAGGATGCAGCTTTGATGGGAAAAGTGGGGTTTGGGGGGGGGGGGGCAGACTGCACCTACATTTATGCATGAATTCTTCAATGATTATCCTGACAGTCTCTTATGGAGCTAACTGTCACCTGAAAATCTGTACAGGCCATGAATTCCAATTAGGCCCATTATTAATTATGATTATTAAGGCTATAAAACATCACCACAGTGTTTCGCAGTTATCGTTTACTAATGCTTTGTGTTTTCATCAAGAAATCACTGTAGCAGTAATATGGTGACAACACCTCTTTCCGTGCTGTGACGTAATTGTTTCCAACCGTCCCCCACCCTCATTACGGGGAAAAAACTGTGCCGTCACCTACCCAAAAGGCGCCTGATTTTTTTCCGTTAACACGCTTTAGTCCAGTGGTGCAGGGCAAACTCATTAGTCAAAAGAGCCAAAAAAAAACAAAAAAAAACAGCAGGACGATTTAAAATTTGTTTGAGAGCCAAATTCTTTTTTCAAGAACCATGTTTTTGGGAGTCAAAACCGTTTGTGGCTGGCTGACCGAGCAGCACTCAGATCGCTAAAGAGCCGCATGTGGCTCGGGAGTCGCGCTTTGCCAACCACTGCTATAGTCTAACTACTGCAAGCTGTGTAAAAAAAAAAAAATAAATGAAATTTTTAAAAAAAGGGGGGGGGTTAGTAGTAGTAGTGATCAGTGATTATTTCAGAAATGCCCCTCCACCCGGGGATGCACTTCAGATTCTTCGGGTCCCCCTTTTCCGTTGCACGCAGACGTTTTTACGACCCCCCACCCTCTTTTCCTCAATTAAAATAAAAAATTAGCAAAGTTCATTATATATTATGTTACAGTAAACAAAATGTGACACGGGTTTTCACCGCTGGTGATTCGTCCAGCCCAGTGGTTCACATAATATAGGCTACATCGGACTACATCGCCCTGGGTGCTCGCTGCCCTTGGGCAGGGCCATGAGAATATAACGAAGAGCAACCGCGTGAAAATCGTCTATAGAAAGAAACTTAAACAGTCAATTCAACTATAAATAAACCATTTACACAAAGATTAAGGGTGCAATAAATTGTCCTTTTAAATGGGGGTGCAAATTTTCTATATGGGCTGCTGCGGCCTCCTCACAGGAGCGTTGCGAAATATAAAAGAAAAATTTCATAATTTTATTTTTACTTTTCATCCAATGTGACATCTTTCGGTCCAGTTACCCTCTTGAGTTTGCAGCTACAGATGGCACTCAGTGACCTACATACGTGTTATATTTATTGTTATCTCATCCTTTATTTTATTTTGGTATTCGCTATGTACAAGTGCACTTGTTAGAATGTCACACAAGGCGCCTGGTGAAAAACCTAATATTGCATAGGCGCCGGCAAACAAATATTTTAGAACCACTGGCATAGCCCAACGAAATATACGTCATGCGCGCGTTGAACATTGGGTGGACTTAACATCACCCTACTGTAATTCTTCTACTATTGTGTATAGCTAGGAGTTCATTTGTGAAAATACCCCTTGACAACATCACGACGATAATTCGTACTACACATTGGCTGGTATTTTACAGCATTCGAGATATAAATATGTTATTTTTTTACTTTCAGGATGAATATTGTGCCAGCATTGCCAGATATTTATTGTTGGACATATTTTTGCTGGGGGGGGGGGGGCACTTGGCTGAACCGGGGAGAGAGGCGGTGCCCCCCCCCCCCAGATATAGCTGAAAGAAACCCTGGTAGTGATACCAAACTGTTGTATTAAAATTGTTGAAGGCGTAGAGCTGATTTGCGAGTAATGAAAATATTTTGTAAATGTCGCTGACTGGATCTTATAAAATATGCCAAAATCCAACGCTCCACTGCAGAACAGTAGGATAATCTATTTTATTTTAAAAAACATCTCTGTTTTTACAATCGCCGCGGTTCTGAGAAACAAAATAATTATGTAGCAAAACTACGTCACACGCTTGCTAGCAGTCAAAGGCGATGGTGAGTGAAGTTGTCGCTAGGGCGACAAATCAAAATATTACTGTTGACACAGCCAGCTAGTTCACTGTGATCCCATCAATACGATACGTCGCGGTTATTTATTTATATCCTTTGACACTCCCACCAATCCCCTACCCATGCGTGTCTCATATGCCACAATTTCCGTAATCAACAACCCCACCTCCCCAGTCCCCATGAGTGCTTTCGAAATATAATAAGGATAGGCCCAACTTAAAAAAAAAAAAATACAACCAATCGTTTTTCTCGTTCATATTCACTGCCAGATCTTCATTAGAGAGGGCTAAAACGCCCAAACACGAAAAAAAAAATTTTTTAAAATGGGGGAAAAATTTTTTACACCGGGTCTCTGAAAATCGTAGTTTTGGCGGATCTTGGCGTACAATCGTAAAAGACATCTAAAAATCGTACATTGTACGCCAAAATTGTACATTGTACGCCAAAATCGTAAGAGTAAACAGGTCTGTACATACCCATTTTGAGTAGGAGCATTCCGTGAGACTGTGTATTGAGTAATTGCTGGATCGATACTTGCTATGGGCACATAATCCCGTCGAGGTGGTGGGGGAGGGAGAGTAGCCTGAGCTCCCTTTGCTTCTTTCGGAAAATAATCCCGTACATGTCGAGGTGGTGGGGCTACCTGTGGCATGTTCATTTGTTGTTGAAACTGAGAAAAATAATACATAACTTAAAGATGGATGTGGCTTGTTCATTTGTTGCTGAGAAAAATAATACATAATTTTAAGATGGATGTGGCATGTTTTAAAAACTATTTAATTAAAACTACACCAAAGTTGGCCTTTCTTTATTATATTTTTTTCATTTACATAATATTTTGAATTCATCCATGTTGGGAAAAATAATATCATCAATTAATATTCCTCCATTGAAGTTTATAAAACTAGTATTTAAATGTTTACTTGTTGAATTGATAGCGCTGAGAAAACAAGACGTATCTTATTAAATCAAATTTATTCATAAAAAAATTAAATGAAATAAGATTTAATCAATCAAACATTACCTGTGTGACATAGGAGGCGGGTACAAGAGCAAACCCCTGCAAGCCTTGAATATTGGCATTATTTGCAGAGAGTATCGTTGTCCCAGGGGGAAGCTGGCTGACATTCTGTATAGAAACTGAAGGGGCTGGTTGGATTGGTGCAAGGGATGTCACTGTTGTACCCTGGACAGGAACATTAGTTGATGTAGCTGGAAGAATGATGCGATGCATACCTTGGGGGGTGGGTTTCGGTGCCTACAGATGTAATAAAATCAACAAAATTACTTCTTTTGCATTTTTTAAAGTATTTTAAATAATATATACAGTCTCACGACAGTTCTGTTTCCCTACATAAAGGTAAAAAATAGGGTAAGACTTTGAAATCTAAAAAACAATTTTTATCATGTGATGCATTTTAATGCTTAACTTAGATAAACTTACGAGAGGGGTATTTTGTTGAATAGGTAAAGTGATCTTTAATTGATTTGTCTGAGGAGTTGATGTCATTGTTATTGGAATTGCATTCTTTGGAGCCGGGGTAATTTTAGGAAACGAGGCACTGGGTTTGACAACTGTTGGAAAAAGTATAAAAATTATGATTTATACAATCTTTCTTGAACTCACATATTATACATACAGGATAAAGAAGTTTATAATTGAATGCCCCTCTACAGTTGATGAGATGACAATAAAAGTTCCATAAACAAACCATGTTAAAGTGAATGATCAGCTTGTTGATCAGAAAACTTAATTGAACATTTTGAAAATGAAGTTAGACTTGGCTATGATCATAATTCCAACACCTATCACTATGGCTCCACACTCCATAATTCAAAGGACACTTGAGGTCATTGCCATATGGATTAACTGTCCCAGAAATTTGGTGGTGCGTATGCCATTTTGAAAATCTTGCTTATTGGAAATGGCATCACTGAAAAATGTTTAATTTAGTGGGTGGGGATGAACTATCTGTCTCCTCATTCACAACACAGAGGTTTTTTTTTAATTACTAAAACAAGTGTGAAGAGCACCAGAATGGCAAAACTTTTGACAAGCGGCAATAAATTGACATAAAGAAATTATTACAAAATTAATACCTAAATATGCCTGGTGTTGGAGTAATAATCTCTTCACTAAGTCATAAATAAATAACATGCACATAATGACAATGAGTTTTAAAGTGCATTTCATTGGAAGTACCTGCAAGTGTAGTTTGAGAGCTGCTGACAGTAACTGGGGTAACAAGTCGTACATAATGAAACCGTGTTCCTGGGACCTGCACCGGCTGCACATTTCCAGCACCAATTGTCATTGGTCTCAGATTTTGAGCAGGTGGCTGAGCACTTTGACCAACATTGGGAGCCCTTATGCTCTGCATCACCTGTGTGGCCCTTATTGACTGTGCAGTTTGAGGAGCTAAGGTTGGTAAGGACTGGGTTTTTAATGTAATAGCTGAACCTGTGGGCTGTCATAAGATTAAAAGATATACAAATATAATAATAGCACCAATACAAATTATAGTATAAAAAAATCATAAACTAAATAAATAAAATCATTATAAAGGTGAATTGAAGAGATCCAAGCTCACATTTTTTTCCCGGTTAATTAAAGTGAATACAAAACTACCACATTCTCTCACTGGTCTAAATAATACTTCAGAAAATCTTACTTTTATTAAAACCATTTATTTATTTGCAATTAAAATGTTACTTTGAAGAGGAAAAAAACATTGGATAGTATCATGCTTAATTCACAGAATAATTTCTTAATAATTTAATTTTTTTTAATTACTGATGAGTAAAAGGCTATTCCTTAATCTGAAATGTACATACTGCGGGCCCTTGCTTGATTATAACTTTGGAAGGTGATCCAGGTTTCAATGCTACATTTCCAGATTGAGCTAAACTATTCAAAGCACGAGACAATACTGTGATGTTTGTAGGGTTTAATGTTGATTTATTAGGGGACCTGGGCATTGGGATCATTGTGATTTTGGTAGGAGTCTTTGATGGAGATATGGGTATTTTGTAGGGGACAACTTTAGCTGTACTTGTTCCAGGAATGGTTGCAATCACAGTTTTCACTGGTGACAAGATACCTTGAGAAGTGAGTGTTACAGTTTTTGTGGGAGTCCCTGACTGCACAATAGAAGAACTATTAATCAGACTATTTACAGATACGCTAGTACTACTAGGTAAAGATGTCAGTGTAAAAGTCTGTGTGTTATTTCCTGCAGGGAAAGCCTGCGGCTGTCCCGATGTTGGATTTTTAGTAATTATCACTTTGGTGATGACGTTGCTCCCGGTTGCAGGCAGAGGTCGTTTAACCCCTGCCTTCTCAAGTGTCACCATGTCACCTGGCACATTTGATGAAGATAGAGGTGTTGGTTGGTTGTTGGGGGCTGGTTTTTGTCGTACAATTATGTGACCCTTTGGGAGAGCCGCTCCATTATTGACCAGTGCAGGTCCGTTGCCTACAGTTTTAATAGGCTGCTGAATTATCAACTGCCCATTATGATTCTGTACTGTCAAGTAATTGATTGCATCTGTAGTTGAAGTTCCAACAACTGAAAATGTTGATGATGCATTCCCGATAATAGTTGGCATGGATGATGTTGCTGTTTCACTCTTTGTTCCAGACAAAGGATTAGCCACTACGTGCCCTGCAGCTGACACAACTTCCATTGTGTCAGATCCCAGAGCTTCATGGCCTTCCTCTTGAGAACTCATCAGCGGTGGTTACCTCATCTCTCTGTCAATTAAATAAGAAATAACAATAAATATTCTGGCACTAAATGTTTAATAATTTAGCTATCTGAATTAATATCATGAAGTTGTTCTTAAAAAAGTAAACTCTTATTATTTGTATGTAATCTAGTTTTTAAAAAAATTTACTTTTAGATGGAGCTAGTATAATGTCAATATATCACTTATAATGGGAGAAATGTTTGGCTAATACCTTGTCTGTGCTAAAAGAAGCATTTATGATGAAACATATTTCATTTTGTAACAAATACCATACAAAAAGAGATATCTGAAACTAAAGTATTAAGATTCCATTTCCAAAGATAGCAACTTTTGATCACCTTTCATCATGACTGCCATTGACA
Source organism: Lymnaea stagnalis (assembly GCA_964033795.1). Lineage (NCBI taxonomy): Eukaryota > Metazoa > Mollusca > Gastropoda > Lymnaeidae > Lymnaea > Lymnaea stagnalis. The sequence goes on along the minus strand of CAXITT010000375.1, from coordinate 239,342 downwards.
TAATTGCCATTTCATTTGGTTAAAATGGTGAAAATAGATGAAACCAAAGTCAGAACTATTTATTAACCAATTATCTGAATTGAGTCCCTGCCAGAGGCTTGGTTAAGTTAAATAATTGTATGTACAGCACTGCTTCTGTTTGCTTTTAACTGGTTCATCAACAAATAGTATTATTGATTGTTAAAAACAGAGTTGCTTCCCTAACAGTTACTCTTTTTGGTGGTCCAGCTGAGAAAATTAACAAGAACAATAATCGCTCTTGCTTATGAGAGTCTGATTTTTTTTAAATTAGCTTTTAATTCTAGAGATCATTATTTAGTAAGAACTTATTCTTATTGTGTGATTAATTTCCACCATGATGGACACTTTAGATAGATAGCACAACAATTAAGAGATAATTAAGTCTAAATTTTTTAGGATGAATTATGTTAACAAGGCAAGGGATAGCTTTATATCAAGTTCCTAAATATTTAAAAACACAAATAATTAATGGTATAGGGCCATATACTGTAGCAAACAATGGCTTTTATATGAATTATATGTCAATGGCAAGAGTCTAACCTACTCAATACTCATAAATCTAACAAATAAAACAACTCATCTAATTATGTCTCATTATTATCTAAAATTTAAAAATGAGCACATATTCATAATATAAGCCTACTCATCGAGGTTTGTGATTTTACTACATAACATCTTTCAATAGTATTTCCATTATCAATTAGGGCCTGATGGTGATGTTAAAATGATATATTTCTTGTGCCAGAAAGCTCTAGCTTTTATTAAAGATTAAATGATTTATCCATAAATTAACCAGGAACAAACAATTGATTTTAATGTTACCCAGAAAATGTTTAAACTTTGTAATACTAATTGTAGCAAACATAATTTATATCTCACCAAATAAATGCCTTTCATGCTAATTTCTTTTATTTCTTTTATAAGTCAAACCATGTGTTACTCAGATCCTAGTTACAATACCATGTGATTTCTTTTGTTGTGATAAGTTAAAGGAAACCTTTAAATTGATCATTGCTAGTTTATAATAGTCTGTGAGATTTCTACGCGGCCCTTAAAGGGAACATTGGCCCTATGCTTTAATTAAAGTTGCCAAAAGCTAAGATTACTGTTGCGATATCAAGCGAGTGTAAACACAAAACAGCAGTATGATAATAAATAAGGAACATTGATATGATTTTTTTTTAAGTTAAAGACTTTTAACAATAATTAAATATCATGTATTTCACCCATTTTTAGGTTACAGCTGGCCCTATTAAGGGTATTATTTAGTGTCAGAAACCCAGGATAGTTATTAAATGTACATACTTTCTGCTGAACTCCCCTTCCCCAAACGCCATATGCAGCAGTAGGCAAAATATCCAAAATCAACAACCCCTTCCCCCACAGTGCATACATAATATATGAATGGACCCATATCACGTTGACTAAAAGATTTAAATCTAGCAACTCTGTACTCTTTATAATCATATTTCCTGGCAATTCCCACTGTAAGGCACATGCGTACAAAGGATGGAAAAGTTGCCTATTTTACGCAACCTTTATTAACAACCCCTAACCATCGCATGACTTGTGTAGGCACCTTTATTTAGTCACTTCTATATTTTCTAATATTTACTAATATGTCTCCATTAATAGTTATCCCAAAATAATTCATTTAAACAAAAAAAATTCTTTAGAATTGACCTGCAACCATAAATTTCACATCAGTTTGGTGGGTTTTTTTTAAGAAAGTGTCTATTGGTAATTTACTACCTATAGCTTCTAGTTAGGGAAGGGAGCTATTTGCAGTAAACTACCAATAGCTCTCTAGAAGCTATTGGTAGTCCAGCCAATCAAAGAAAACCAAAATCTGAGCTTTAAACATCCGTTTCCAATGAGGCTGGCGAAGTAATGCCCTGTTCATTTATTACTAGTATGTTCTAGTGGCAACAACTCGGCACTAATTATAAAATGTACAGTACTGTTTTAAAGTTTTAACACTATCTGCTCTAGCCTCCCCCATGCTCAGAGTTGGCAATATTGCTATAAAATTTATAATATAGACCTAATATAGATATTAGATGTATGATACTGGGGGGAAGGGGGTCATAGTCTGTAAATTTTTTACCCAGCTTCTTCTTTGCCAAGGCCAAAGTAAGATGTGCAGTAAAAATAAAATCCAGCTGAAAACATTTTGTGTGTGCTAATTATTATGATTAAAATTATAAATTAAAATAGGGGCCTAATAAGAAGTTTTACTGCATACCAAGTGTGGATATTAAAAACAAAATCTTTTTACTTTATTTAAATGAAACTGTATAAGAATGTGATTAGGCTTAATGATGATAAAATAAGCTTAGGCCAATCATTGTTTAGGAACATGGTCACTTGAACCAACTTCAACCCCCCCCCCCACGGTTTTGATTTTCTGTTGTTGGGGAGAAATGTCTACTGAGTGTTATTTACCTAAATGAGCCCTTGTTAAATTATAAAGGCATCGATATTTTTATGTACAATTAAACAATTTCATTGGGTATATTGTGCAACTATAACACAAATTAATCAATTTAATGTCTAGGAATCGCTATTTATTTGTTAATGCTATGCAGAATCAATGTTTTAAACTGCATATAATTTTGATGAAAACATATCGCTGAAGAAATAAAAAAAAAAAGTGTATTTATGTCTTGAAAATCTGATTGGAGTGATTTATGAGACCAGTCTAGTCTAGACACAAACAATAAATTTTGTTGTTTTTTTGGCAACATACATACTTTAGTGTGATTTCAGTTTTGTAATCAAAAATAAATTATGACTACCAATTAATTATTGCACTACATCAATCTATCACCAATTGGTAGGTTTTTTTTATAGTAAACTACCAATAGCCGCTTAGAAGCTACTGGTAGTGGAGTACCAATAGCTTCTAGAGAGCTATTGGTAGTTTACTAAAAATACCTCCCTAGAACTAGAAGCTATCGATATTTTAATTATTTTAGTACCAATAGCCACAGCCTTTTTTTAAGCACTATCTAAATAAGTTTAATAACTAGGTCTTAAAGCTATAGAGGCTAACTTTATTTTGAACAAGTACCTATCGTCTTCAGAGACATAATTCAATACAAATAAATGCGGCTATGCGGCTCCGGAGCTGCGGGCTTTGCCAATGTCTGACAAATTTGACAAAAAAGGGCCTACATTATTTTAGAAGAGTTGAGTAGACATAACTTTATAGGCTTATAGAGTAGATCTTAGTTAAGTTAGGGTTATGGCCTACTGTATGCATAATATGCCTACTAACTATTACTATTAACTTCATTCAAAAAGATAATGGTTTAAAGTTTTAAGTATAGTAGATTTAAAGTAAGTAGTCTCCAAGTCGAAGTTGTATGTAAACTGTGGAGTATAATTTGATTTGGACCGAATAATATAATAGGAATATGCTATTTCTGCTTAGCCAAGCTAGAGTAGACCCAGCAGAGGCCTACCAAAACCATGAATTGCTTAATCACTTATCACTTAAGAATTAAGAGTACTTAAGACTTTTCAGGCCCTAGTTTAGTAGTAAGTATGCCTATGCCTATTTTATTTAGCTTTTCCCTTGTAATAGCTGGACCATGATTTTAATTTTTCTTCCTTCTCTTAATTTGTTAGACATCTAGTTGGGAAGCGATAAGGAGGGTAAAATGTTAAAATGTATGAATAATAATAATACAAATTTAGAAGGGCCTATATAAAACAAACAAATCTATTTTATCAGGGTTTCCTTCTTACCGCGAATCGAGAGGTGCAATCAAAATAGTAGACGTAGAGACTTCACAATGATGGCGTATTGCCCCACTTTGAGGTCAGGAAGCATCCCGCAATACCTGAAACGACCCTGAAAACGCTCAAGAACCTGGTGCTTTAATTCCTTTAAGGCTAGTTATTTAAATGTTGAAAAAGCTAAACGAGATCCATCAATATTGAGTCGTCCACATATAAGGTTTAGTGAAACTTTTTGTTCAAAATCACGCGCCCACCATTGCCATCCCATAATATTCGGCACTGTTTCGCAGCTAATTTCCGCGAAGCTACCAACACCACCACGAAGACAATTTTTGATTGGTAGATAGGACCTGTTCCCTAAATTGTATCTTCTTTTTTTATTTGATTTTATTTAGACTGGTCTTTTACTCCTCTTTTGCATATTTTAAGAATTTATATTTTACAAATCTTTAGAATTTTAAGTTCAGGTTTAAGTTTGCTTATATAGTCTAATTCAATTTAATTCAGAATTCAGTGATATTATTTTGGATGGCTTTATCATGCACTTTAATGTATTTTTGGGATATTTTGATTTTTTTTTTTTTTTTAAATTGATCCCATAACGTTAATATCCCATTTTAGCACTACACGAACAATTCAGCAATATTTTCTTCCACCATTAAATAAAAGCATTTTCTGTTGATTTACTTTTTTGTTTTTTTTTTTTTTTTTTTTTTTTTTTTTTTTTTTTTTTTTATTGTTTTTTTGGGATATTTTTATTTTTTTTTTTTTTTTAAATTGATCCCATAACGTTAATATCCCATTTTAGCACTACACGAACAATTCAGCAATATTTTCTTCCACCATTAAATAAAAGCAGTTTCTGTTGATTTACTCACTCTACTGACACAGTGTAACCGATCGCGAATTCATTTGTTATTATTATTACTTCTTTAAATCAACTTGTGAATTCTCCTGACATTTTTATACCAGCTTTATGAATGTTATTTTAAACATCTTATTTTGTTTGTAAACCATAATCACAATGGGCTCATATTCATAAGCTTACAAAATAATACATTTAAAGCAAGTAAAATATTGAAATGAATTATTTACCCTCCCCGTTTCTTTGGTCAAGATTATAGATCAACTAAAAAAAAAAATAATGGCGATCGGGTGTGAGAAGTGAGATATTCAAATTAGAAGAATGGAATCAACGCAAAAAATATTACTCGTCTAAAATGAATTGGTGAAATTACATACAAAATCGGCACATCGGATACAATCATAAATGTTACAGTTATAAAACTCAGCTCCATTTTTTATTGTATAACCGAGACAGTATCCATAAATGATAGCTTCGGTTGTTGTTTTTTTAATCGACATTTTTAACAAAATAGTAAACGTTCAGCCTGCAGAGAAGTAAAATGGTTTTATTAATACCGGTAGAGAGGGCCGTGTCGAGGAAAAGCGGCGCCCCGGGGCGAATCCAGAAAATGCCAGCCCTCAATATATAGATGTAAGTGCCGACCAGCGCTGACGATTTTTGCAACTCCTTTTTGTGTGCAGTATATGGGATTGTATCGTTTATGTCACTATTAAGTACTATCTATAGACGATTAAGGCGCACCCTTATGTGGGCGACTGGGGTGAGTGCCCCTTTCGTCTCGTCCTTTTCATACGGCCCTCTTGGTAGGAAGAGAGTAGCCTAACAGGTGATTGAGTTCTTATCAGTTGTTTAGCTATTGTTCGTGCCATCCGGAGCGGAAAGAGATTTTTATCGCCCACCCCCTCACACAGAGGCGTAGCGTGGTGGGGCAGGGGGCGCCAGCTAGTTAGGGGCGCCAAAGTGTGCTTTGATATTATTTTATTGATGAAAATAATGGGTTTGAGAGTTGAAAAAAAAGAAAAAGGGGCGCTTTAAAATGGATCTTGTCCCCGGGCGCAAATCTTGTCCCCGGGTGCCAAACACCCTCACTACGCCACTGCCCTCACGATAAAACTTTGCAGTTTACCGAAAGTAAAGCCCCTCAAATAAAGTGCCGCCCTTTCACGCTAGTGGGGCTTATTTAGGTGGGCAGCGAATATCTGCTAATGGGCAGAGAAAGCCCCTCAACTTGTGTTATATAGAGCTTGTTTACATAATTTTTCTCGTGCGTGCACTCCGATTGACCCCGCATGAGACGCTGTGTTCACAGATGGGTGTGGCTTAATCTTTTGATCTGTCGTGTTGATGCCGACAGCCACTAAAAATAATTAATCTGTTCTAAATAGTATTTTGTAGAATGAGTGTGATTGTTCTAGAAATGCTGTGCAGCTTCTGGAAGGCAGGGCTTACACGTCGGTAGACCCACCTATATAGAGGATTGACAGGCTCAGAAGGACGGAGATTCAGATAGAAATTATTAACTTTACGAGACGTGTATTATTCTTTGTGTATTTGTGTGCTCATACTCATATGTGTTTATTTCGCATTTAATCATTATTCATTGGCACATCATACGAACTGTGTTAACTTTGTACCGGTACAAGATCTACCTTACTGTAAGTTGAAGATTGTCATTATATTTTATTTTGTAATTATATTAAGACTTAATAAATCTTATTAACTATAACTAGAAACTGTTTTGGGTGTCGTATCTTTAATATTATTGACTCTTATGGTATCGTCCTTTGTTAGGCACTGTTTACAACGAGCTAATTAAAGTTAAAATAGGAGATTAATTTCTCATATTAGAAGCCAGTGCGTAACAACTTGGCTGCACTGTTTATGTATCTTTTTTTGGGGGGCACTCTTAGCAAAGTTCAAAAATCCATTGGCAACCTTCTTTTTTGGGTTTATCAAACTTTAATGAACTTTGCAACCCCTACGAATTATAGACCTAGTTTCTCAACTTTTACAAGAGTAACAATCCATTTTAAAATGGAAAAAAAAAGAGTTTATCTTTAATTTGGATTACAAAGAGAGCTGTAGTACCTAAAAATAAACTAAAATGATATTGAAGTTGTAGTAATAATAAAACTTGTAACAAATATATATAACAGCTTAAAATTCAAAGGCCCCCCTGCTCTTTTGTTTTATTCATTATTTTATCAAATCAAAAAACCTTTCACTAATAATTGAAATCCCCTGGTCTGCCTATGGATTCATGCATGTTCTACTTCTAGATTTTATCGTTACTGATTTTTTTTTTTTTAAAGAAAGAAAGAAAGAAAAAGAATAGAATTCAGATTCACACAAGTATGTGGCTACAAATGAAACAAGAATGCTGAGAACGTGTTTGCCTTATTAAGGGTACATAATAGTGCTAAACACCAGTACACCTCCAAAGTGGTGTCTTTCAATTGAATGAAAGCGCTCTATATACCTCCATCTGCCTACAACTCATCATCAGCTAATTCTAGTAGAATGGATTATTGTTTTTGTTAAATTTAATTGGTGTATGTTGATTTTTAAATATTTTTTGTTGAGTTTTTTTTATTGTGTTTGTTAAAATGTATGTACAGCGTGGTGAGCCCAGCCCTACTGTAATAATATAATAATAATAATAATTGATCCATTTCTTTGAAATTGTATCTTCCCAGCAGCAAAATATCCATCGAAAAACTTCGACGGCATATTTAAATTGAATTGTGCCACAGCATCTTCAAATGTGCCACATCATGTTCAAATGTGCCACAGCATCTTCAAATATGTGCTACAGCGTCTTCATGGGCCAGATGATCCAGCAGTTTCTCGTACACTTCTGTCATTCTGACAAAGAGATAGCTTTTAATTGAAGGCGATTAATATCTCATGAGCCAGAAATGGGTCTATGCTATTCATTCCTTTAAGAGAAATACTCATGCTCTTCATGGGAGTTGAAATATCACCCATTTATCTAGCAGTTATTTGCATAAGTTCCCGTGATTCTAATTGTCCAGCTAGATCACATGACTTCCTGTGATTCTAATTGTCCCGCTAGATCACGTGACTTCTGTTATTTGAATTGTCCCGCTAGATCACATGACTTCATGTGGTTCTAATTTTGCATCTAGATCACATGCTTGTTACTCTAGAATGAGCCTTCTCCCTGCGCAGTGGCGTAGCGAGGGTGTTTGGCGCCCGGGGACAAGATTCGCGCCCGGGGACAAGATCCATTTTTAGCGCCCCTTTTTCTTTTTTTTCAACTCTCAAACCCATTATTTTCACCAATAAAATAATATCAAAGCACATTTGGCGCCCCTAACTAGCTGGCGCCCGGGGGTATCTGTCCCCCCCTGCCCCCACCACGCTACGCCTCTGTCCCTGTGTAGTACACATCAACTCCCTCGATTTATGATTCCCCCCTACCATATCAAAGTGACAATCCCGACATCCTTATACCAGTCAGCAGATATGCCCCCCTCCCCACCCCTAACAGCTGGGTAAACCAAGTAACATGAAATGCAGGGGTTTCCAGAAATGTCATTGAGTACCGAGTCATAACTGATATAGTGAGGACCACCATTGTCTGCCAAGTTCAGAGGTTTGTGCAATATAGTGAGGACTGGCATTGTCTGCCAAGTTCAGGGGTGTGTGCAATATAGTGAGGACTGGCATTGTCTGCCAAGTTCAGAGGTGTGTGCAATATAGTGAGGACCGCCATTGTCTATTAAGTTCAGAGGTTTGTGTCATATAGTGAGGACCAATGTTCCCTTTAAGCTGTGCGGCCGCGCAGCTATCTCACAGACGCCGCGCAGCAGTTTTGAGTACCGCGCAGCGAATTTCCATGTAAGTGTGTGTTTGTGTTTGTGGGCTGAAAAATTTTGCACACAAAAAAATTGATGCTGTAAAACTTTGCACACAACTGTAGGATCTTGCACACAAACCAACAATCCTTAGAGGGAACATTGGTGAGGACCGGCATTTTCTGCCAAGTGCAGAGGTTTGTGCGATATTGTGAGGACCGCCAATGTCTGCCAAGTTCAGAGGCAGTGATTATTTCAGAAATTTTCCCGGCGGGGGGGGGGGG